>JAMKCH010071429.1:0-115136 GCA_023653785.1 Ophioderma brevispina
ACTTCAGGCTTGTAGTAAGATATTCATCTGACAAGTGAAAGGTAGTACATATGTCCGTGAGCTGATGACTACATGCTTTTCAAGTTAGATAAAATGCTGGCAGTAATATCAACAAACATCCTTGGCTGTCTGTGGAAGTGATATATAGATTACTCCTTTTTTACAAATTACAGACATTTGGCATAGATGTATTTATTAGCATACTTGGCGGGGAACTTTTGATTCACATTTGATTAGCGGATATTCTGTGTGAAAATTTGACTCCACATTGGAATTTATTCCGGTAATTGAAGGCAATAACTAAAAGCTGTAAGTAGAGATGATATCATACTAGTGCGCATGCTTCAATTAGCATAATGTCATATCACACATATTAAGAAGTTCAACGGAAATTTAATTTTCTTATCAATTTGCAATATTTGTTGATCGTTATCTCCAAAAAATACTCACAAATTGCTTAAGTCTGTAATACACACACAGATTCTCAAATCCATGTTTGAACTTCAGATGCCCGCTACCTCATGTGGAGTTGCGTCTATCAGCTTCTATCGGATACCAAAGTTGAACCTTGATCAACGTGCAACAATTCCACCAGGCAAATGTATTTTAGGACGGTTTCTAGTTTTGTCTATATTTTTTTAAAATCAGCCTGGGCCCACTTATAGACTATCTGCACAGTTCTTCGATGTTAAAAATGATTATATAAAACGTCGTTTTAACTGGCAGCTGGGACTCAAAACTGTTAAAACGACGTTTTTACAGCTATTTGCACACTTAGAGTCCCAGTTGCCAGTAAAACGACGTTCTTTATTATCACTTCTAACATTGCAGTTTTGTGCATGTTTTAATTATCAAAGAGCACGAAATACACCCGCAGGCCTTATGAAATTTAGGCATACTGATATCCTTTGTCGCACCTACCTGTAACATGTCTTAGTTTTTCCGTTACCCCATGGCCTGTGTTGATATGTGTACACATTACTTGGTTTCTTTTCTTTATTTCAAGAATTTCAATATTTAATTAAAAATAAAAGCTCGGATGGAACGATTTGACATTCCACCACCGTAGGTGGAGCAAAGCCTTATTTATTTTATTGGTGATTTTTGTTGGTTGATCGTTGATTTACTATTATGACTGTTTGTATGAGTGCTACAGATTCCTCCGAGCCTGAACAAGCACTGTAACAGCCCTTGGTAACGCCGTGCACGACCACTCTCAACGTCCCTGGTTTCGCTTTGTTTTGAACTCGTAACCTGAGTTATATTGTGAGTTCGGTTGGTGGGGAAGGTTCTACGACAGATGTCGTCATGTAGGTTTGTTTGATAGATTGGACCATTAGATCGGTAGAAACTTTCGGATGAAAGGCAGACTCTGAGATTTTGAAGTAATACTCCGTTTTCGTCTATTAATTTAAAACTATTCAACCAACATTATGATTACCACCTAAACTGTTCGATTCCAAGTTGAGATAAATTAGATTTTTCATTTAGTTAGTTAACCTTTATCATGTTTTTAATTTTCAATATAATACTACATATAGTACTGTTTATAATAAAGTTCCGGATCCCTGAGGAATTTTGTACGAGTTTTGATTTCTTTCTGAATGAAATCGATTTGAGGTTAGCTTTTTTCACAAGGTATTTAGTGTTGACAACGCATTATTTCTAGCAAAACAAAATCTTGCCGTCATCGGAAATCTCTGAGTCGGGCCTTAAATAGCAATTTGGTTGATATTTTTATTCATTTTACTTATTGATTTGCATTAACGTTCTGTCCACGTCTCTGGGTTTGAAATTGACACTAATGTGTGGACAATGTTGTTATCATATAGGCCTTGTGTCCACCCTCCAAAAAAGTGTGTTCACTACCTAAGAAGGTACATTCTAGTCAGATGCTTTTTGAAAGCTACATATCTCTAGTTATGAATGCCATGAGCTAGGTAAATTCTAATGAGTAGCTTTAGTTTCAGACATTCATCAGTCGTTTTTTGAAGAAGTGTGAAAATTCTCTATATAAGTTCGATACACAATATGGAATAACATAAACATGATTTTGGTTATTGAATGTGCCTTGTACATTGCTTGGGTACCATCACTATATTAATTAAGTTTTTAATTGATATGCTTTATTAATAAAGCGCTAAATATTTCTTTCATTCCTTCGAAAATGTCAGTTTAAAGAATTTTTTGACCCTATCACAGCATAGGAATGTTTTTTGTATCTTAAAAGAAAAATAATTGGTTTTTAACAACATGGTGTTTTTTAATTTATGGTGACTTACACTCCAAGTTTAAAGATTATTTCTTCTTTTTCCCACTGGAGCTTATCCCCCTCCCCATATCCCCACCCCCACCCTGGTTCTAATTTAATCACATATTAATTGAAGCTACGTCAAAAACTTCACAAGCAACCATTTCACGTACAACTCATTCAAATGGTCCACCACCTTACCACAACAAAATGCCTCAAGTTCCACTCCAAATATCTTTAACTATATGCTTCCCCCGTGTGTGACCTTGACCTCCTATTTGCTCTGTGCTCAGGTTCAGTGGTACTTTTGACCACATTTTGTGGTCATACGGCATTTTCTACGCAAATTGACCTATAAAGACCTGTGACCTTTTGGGTCCTCATAAAAACGTCTGCTAAACAAACGTCTGACTTGTCCTCCCCAACCTTAATGCTAATATCAGCCCCATATCCAGCATAACAAAACGCATTGCGGACAACAGACTCGTAGCCAGATCTCAATCCTGGGGAGGCACTTCCTATTTTAGTAGGTGACGCATATGTACGGGGTTTAAGACCCCCAATTAAAGCATCGTGTCACAAATGACAACATATTATTCTTTTCAAAATACTACTACCCCAAGACCCAAATTTTTTTTTTAATTTTACCCTTTCGTTAAATAAACATAACTTTAACATTTAAAAAAAAACCCCATTTAAAAAAAACACAATTGGCGGTCCTCTAAACCCAAAAGACCCTATTTTTGGAGTCCCCTGTCCACCGAATGTCCCGAGGTTTGGAAGCGCCACCCAAGCCTTACAACCCATATCCATTTCCTAAACATGTATGTTTTTTTTTTTTTTTTTTTTAATGTAATTGGAAATTAACCTTTAATTATTACATTTTATTGTATTTCAGTGAAAATTTCAGTTATTTCTCCTGTACAATGACACCAAAATCATAAGAAATGGGTATCTCATGGTTGAGTCGGTCTACAAAAGAAAGTGCCAAAATTTCAATACCTCAGTTTAAGATCTAAACAGCTTAAGAGGATTAGGTTTTGCTTTGAACCCGGGTGCTATGATAGGAAAATGTCAAAGAGTTGGTAGTCAGCATCTCATCTTGCCGCGAGTATCAAATTTGCAGAAGGCTCGTGTCATGGGGAAATTGATGCTGGCATACTTACTCAAAATCAATTCTAAAGCCTATGTTTGGGTAATCCCGAGTGCTGTGATCAAATGTAAAACAAAATTCTGTGCAACGGTACTGGGAAGGTGAGACCCCTAGCGGTTAACCCCAGGCGACACACACCCATGAAAAACAGTTGTTATTCCAAAAATTGCATGCACGGTTTGTGGGGGCAGTATCGACACGAGTCCAAACGTACTCACTGTAGATATAGCTGTGGTCAAAGACGAACCAGCCGCGGATAGCTTCAAACCCAGCCTAAAACTAACCCCAGTCTTTCGACACTAGCCCCCACCTTCGAACTTAAGCCTAGCTTCGACCCACCATAAGCTAGAATGGAGACAGTCACCGAGGTATGACCTTTGATGACCCTAAACGACTCTATCTCGAAAAATATTTAAACATATTTGGATTTGTCATAAGGATCATTTAAATTTCTGTCCCATAGTAGTCATTTTGAAATTTGACCTTGGACTCTCTTATGACGTTTTGTTCTCAAAATATTGTCACATATTAGATGTCATAAGGAATCATTTCAGTTAAGTAATCAGCTCACTCGGATGATTTCGAAAAACATGACCCTGTGACCTCTTAATGACGTTGATCTCAAAAATATTTCAACATTTTGAGGATGTCCATAGGATCATTTCAGTTAAATTTTTAGGCAAGGGTGTAGAGCATTTGAAAATTTTGATCCGTTGACATCTTAAGACACTTTTGATCTCCCAAATATTTCAAATATGTTTTTTAAGAATATCAAAGATCATTAAGTTAAATTTCAGCTCAATCTGAGCATTTTGGAAAATTTGACCTTCGACATCCTAATGACCTTTGATCTCGAAATCTTTCAACAACATTTAGATATGTCATAAGGATCATTTCAGTTTAATTTCAGCTCAATCGGAGGATTTTTGCAAAAATGACTTTGACCTCTAATGACCTTTGAATACTCGAAAATATTTCACCTGTTTTAAGATATCATATGGATCATTTCAGCAAAATTTCAGCTCATTCGTAGCATTTTGAAAGTGTGACCTTTGACCCTTGGATGAACCTCCATTAACTTGTATGATTTATAACATGCACCAGTACTAACAAGTAGCACAAATCTACCAATCAGAAGACCCTAATGTCCGTATTTGTCCTTTTTCATTTCTCATTTTTATTTTTTTTTTTATCAATTTAATCAAGAGTGGTAAAATCTATTATAAACCATGCGACGTTAAAAAATCAACTTTTAATATTCTTTTTGTTTTATTCCCCGTCCGCATTTTCTTGACAAGGAATAAATATAGAACCGCCATACATTAGCCATCTAAATTGAAACTTCCCCGGGAAATGTAACCGCTTGCAGTAACGATTTTTTTGCATTCATCAAAATCGAGTAAAAAATTTTATTTTGTTTTTGACGTGATTTGCCGACCTCGCCAGACAATAATACTTTAATGCGGTTTCAAACAACCCCAAGGGTACTTGACCGGAGAATTGAAAAGGGAGCGTCTGCAATTAAAATAAATCCCCCCTACACTTAAGTCAAGGAACTATCTTAATAGGTGAAGCGGAGGTGTGAACTCTACTCCAACCCGTACGTTTACAACAATCCTAATATCTCCTATATCGATTGTTTAATCCTCAAGTAAGTAGATTTTAACCTTTTCTCGAAATGAATGTAAGGCTTCACCAGCTAAAGAAATTCTGGCTCTTGCCAGACCCAATGTTAGGTGAATTTCATACTGGCGTAAGAAAGGCCGAGCGAGGCTAGCGAAAACCGACCCCCCTTTACCAGTTTTGGCAAAAATGCCCCCTATCTCTGCCCATGTGACCCTTGTAAACACTACTCTGTGTACACCCAATATGAAGCATAATCAGGGGTCCATAGGAACAATTTTTGGTTGTTTATAAGCTCTTGAATTGCGGGAGAAGAAGGGATTTTCTAGATTTTGCAACCAAAAAATTAATATTTCATCTTCATTCACTTGACCAAACCCAAATCTGTGTACACCGCTTTTGCGGGCTGGGTCATTGGTCCTCTGGATTGAATTTGGCTTAATTGGCCCAAGCGTTTGGCGGCTAGAAGCCTTTTTAAGATTGAAGCGACTCGGGTTGCAGAAGAAGAAGAAGAAGAAGAAGAAGAAACAGACGAATACAAGACCCAGCCGTGCTACGCACACGGCTGGTTAATAAGCCAGCCTGACAACCCTTCACCATATGGCCTGTTTTAGGTTGGTGTTGGCACACCGTTAGTGGAATTCAGTTTTCAAGTTTTTTATCAGTTTATTTATTCGCATAACAATCGAACGTGACAAAAATGTATAATTACAGTATATTATAGTAATAATCCCTAATGAATCATTGGTCACACTGTACTAAGATGAACAGGTGAACGATTTATACGCTGACTCATTACTTGACAACCCGATTGGGCTTATGGTTATTGCTGACCATGTAATACATACAAGTCAAATATTCAATCAATATTACAAAAATTATACATTAATGGTGATATATACTATTACAATAGGAAAAATATACCTAACAATAACCGAGACAAACAACAACACAACCACTATATCTAAGCTAAACACACACTTGACGGGAATACGGGATACGGGTATGGACAAGAAGGACAGACTTTTCACATTCTTGGCTTGAGGTATGTATACTATTTCCTAATGAGGAAAGCAGGATAGAAGGGGTAGAGGTGAAGAAAAGGTAAGGATAATAGATAGAAATGGAAATGAAGAAAAGGTGAGGAGAGAGATAAGGACTTGGGGAGAAATTTAAAAAAGAATTGTACTGGTTGATGACATTTTTTTTTCAGTTAGCTTTAAAAAGTATTTTTGATTTTGTAATGTTGTGATGCGTCTGGAAGTTCATTCCAAAGCTTTGCGCCGTGATAACTGAATAAAGTGCTTTAGAGGAGAATTTTGGGAGGGGGAGTTGAAGTTTGTCGGCTTGTGTGGTATTATAGCTGTGGAGTTGGTCTGGTTTGTGGTAAAGTAATGTTGAATTTCGTAGGTAATGATTGTTTGGGATAGTCAAACATTTAGAGCGCTGTTTGAAGTTGGGTTTAGGTGCTCAATTTAAGGTGTTTTCAGTGAGTGAAATATGGCAAGGTGTGAGTTCTGGGTGGTGAGTTTCAGCCGTTTGTGATATGCGAATGGCCCATGTCTGTGGGATGTTTAGTTGGTGAGGTCGTGAAGATCGTTGGAGGCCCAGATGATGTTTACAGTAGCTATGTATTGGAGAACGAGTGTGTTGTAAAGTGGATTTTACGGTGTAAGTTTCTGTGAGGTGGTGTTTATAACATCTGTGATGACCATGGCGTGGACGCTTTGGTAGTGACAGAGTTTTTTTTTTTAAAAAATCCAATGTTGTTAGTTTGTCGTCGATTGTGAATTCCCAAGAATTTGGTTGAGGGTACCTGGGAGATTTGTCTGGTTATCTATTGTCTGTTTGGTGTGATTAGTTGTTGTGTGTAGAGAAAACATGTATTAGTTATTTAAACATTGCGAGAAAAGTTTGTTAGCCCCGAACCACAGTCAGTGATTTTTGCGAGTTCGTGATTCATGTTGTTAAAAAATGCAAAAAATGAACCAAAAAATGCAGAAAAACAAAAACACAGACGTATTCGACCATCAACATCTCTCCTCTCTCCTTGCCGTTTTTCCACTATACTAACCTAGATCTCGGCTTAAATCCCAATCTCCAAAGACTTCTCTACGGACAGCGATCCGCCAAGACTGCGTCTCCGTACTGTGTTACAGGGGATCCAGATTAGAGAGATGGACTGGAAACAGAAGGAAAACGGTTCGAACAACCACGACAGCTGTCCAAAAGACGCTCGGCGAGAGGTGTGCTGAGGAATGCGAGATTGTGAAAAACACACTCGTCCGATATCTTGGTCCGGGGTCGCTATGTGGGGGGACGAGGCGACACACATCCCTCCGATAAAAGCAAAATGACAAAGCATAAAGCGGATGGTCTACGAGATTGGATCAAAAAGATAGAAAGACCCCATGGAGTTCTCTCTAGGGACCAGCCGCCAGGCAAGGCGAACCGCCACACTGGGCAAAAGTAAGTGCTCTGTCCCAGACCGCGTTCCAAAGAGGTGGGGGGAGAGGAGTCAGGGTACCAAAAGCCAGAAGGGAATAGCCTGCGAACATAACCAAGGTGAATAGATGCTACCAAAACAAAATAGTAGAGCTGGCCGGAAAGAGGCAGATACGAGGGGCGATTGAAAAGAGGACACAAGAGCAGATCTAGGCTTAGGGTAATGCGATTGGGGAAACCGCGCCTAATATTTGCGAAGAGGCCATTGGAGAGCCCGAGGGCCGAACGTCCCCGGCCCGAGTTGACGGGAGCCCTCGAGGAACCAGCCTAGGCTATGGGACAGACTACGCAGGAAAGGGACGAGACCTCAATGAAGACCACCAGGCGGTAGATAAATGAGAAATCACAGGACGGGAAGCAAGGGCGTCCTAGAGGGACAGGGAAAGCATCACGTACCTGAGCCTGAGTAAAATAAGGAAAAAAACGCACTAAGAAACGATGACATAAGGGGGTGCAAGGAGGAATAGAAATAAACTGATTAAAGGATAGAGAAGGGCTTTCTTCTCTTCCTCTTATCCCATCCTTCTTCGCCCCCCCCTCCCCCCCCCCCCCATTTTTCTTATTGTTTCCCTCCCCCTGATTTTTTCCTCATCCCTCATCTTCATTTTTATTTGTTGTTAATATCCTTTGGTGATGTCCTTCATTTCAGCTTAACTGATGAAAAGTCAGTTGTCCCCTTATTTGCGGCCTTGCGGTAGCCGCCACCTTTTATAGGTTTTATGTTATGATGGCGGTGGAGTGAACGTAGACTGATTGGGAGCGGTTAGTTAGGTAACTCCTGGACCACTCCAATTCTACTCACTGACGCCGTAATGATAAAGCTTGTGAAGAAGAATGTTTGTGGTCAATGGTGTCGAAAGCCTCGGAGAGATCCAGGATAACGCCCCCATGTTTGTAGCTTTATTGTTTAGTGGCAAGGTGAGGTTGGTTGTTAGTTCAAGGAGTTCATTTAGTTCGAGTCGTGTGGGCCTAAAACCGTATTGTTTTTTTTTTTTTTCATCGACAAAATAATGTGCTTGTTTGAAGAATGTAGACGACATGTGTGCAATGACTTTTTCAGTAGTTTTGAAAACGATGGAGAACAGAATGGGCCTGTAATATTTCATGTTTATGTTCATGCTTTGGTTTTTGTAAATAGGAATGGACTTTGTGCTGATTTGAGTGAGCTGGGAGGTTCCTGTGAGAAGTGATTGGTTAAATACTGTGCATCACGAGGCTTAACGATGTTACAATGATTTTGTTTAGCATCCCATGAGCTATCTTGTCGGTACCGCGCAACTTTTCCAGGTTTTTAACAGTGTGCAAAGTTTGTGGCCTTTCATTTCATTTCATCAACATTAACTGATTCAGGAAAATTGAGGTGAAATGTGTTTTTGATGGTAGGTGTTTGTTAAATGGGATATGGACGTGGAAGTTTGTAGCTAAGTTTTTGCCCAGGTTAGTGAAGTGATCGTTGAAAGCGTTAGCTATGTAACATGGTCAAGCGGTCAGTTCTCTGCTATTATTATGAGTGAAAAGGTCAGGGGGGGTTGTTTTTGTTTGTGGATACCTTTCTAGCCTAGAATGTTTCTTGAGGGAATGTCCAGGTTTTGCGTGAGATCATTTTTAAGTTTCTTCTGAATTGTTTCTGTGTTGTATTTTTTCTTGGCAATACGCATAATGTGAGTTAATTTGTTTTGTATTGTTTGTATTGTTGTTTGGTTGCTGGTGTGTTTTTCTCAGGTATGTTTTATAACGGTCGTGGCTTGTGTTTGGTGACTTGGAAAGTGCTGTTGTCATCCAGGGCTGCTTATCGTTACGATTTTTTAAGGTCTTATTTTGTAAAGGGAAATGTTCGTTGTAATGTTCGTATAAGTTGTAATGACTTTGTTGTACGCTATGTTAGGGTCATTTCTGTGAGTATATATTCCCATGATTCAGTGTTGTGTCTACGGTTAAATGTGCTAATGTTGTGATCTCCTGTAGTCCGTTTGGTGGATTGTTGTTTTTGTGTCATTGGGCTTATGCTTGAGTGATGTGAATGAGGAAATGGGAAGTGATCTGTAGTTCGTGGACAATATCCCTGTGTGAGTCTGTGTCAGGTGGTTGTGATACTATTATCAATGACGTGGCTGTGTTATGTCGCATTCTTGTAAGTCTGTTAATTTTAGGGATATAAGAGTTTGCAAGTGATTTGTTAATAAATAAAGCATTTAATGGTGGATGAGTGGAAGTTAAAGCACTGGGACCGAAAATTCATGTTTTCCAGATGAATGCAGATTTATCTTCGGAATGGATTGATAGAGGTTTACAAGTTGGAGGAGACGGATGACGTTTCCCGTCTGTGCTTGGAACCGCGACAGCGTTTGGTGGCGCATGCCCTGATAACTGGGTAACCAGACTTGTTGTATCGAAGGCGCAACAACTCCAAGATGTCCGGATCGTCAATGGGTAACTTGAGAATGAAAGCTATTTGTACTGTGTGAAAAATATATTCTTATTTTGAGATTTTTTAATCTCTTGGATCATATCAGCAAGTTGGTAAGTTGGTATGTGTTTGAAGTGACCCCCTAGCGGACATAGTCTACTCAGCCTGAATTTCTAGCATGCCTTTTGTTATACCCCATGGGTTGCCTATACACACTGGTAACAAAATCATTAATCATTTGTACCCTTCTTAGGTATTGAAAACCCTTCTGGCCCATTGAACTAATAAGCGATTTGTCCAGAGGCACATTGCCTACATCATTTCATATTAAATTCACCATAAAGAATAAGATAACGATAGTCTCTCTTCCGTTCAACTTCTAACCAAAAGGAATGGTTATGTGTCAACTAATAATCTTAAATGGCTCAACACTCTTACAACATTATGTTTACTCGTGTATCTATGAATAAAATCAAATTGCAAATAAAAAAATACATTGGAAAGGAAATGCCAATAATATAAGCTATTAATTGTGCAACATTTAGGCATTTCCGGACAAACTTTTAAAAAAGTAGTCTTGGACATGTTTATCAATAACAATGGTGAGAAGTTTTGTTAAGGTCATTTTAATAACCTTTAATTATACGGAATTACTCAGTACTTTGTATACGAATGCAGCTGCAAAATTCTGCATGTCAAGAAATGCAATGTATATAAGTGTTTAAAAGAAAGTTATTTAACTCCAACTTTATTTCCATTATTATAACATTAATTAAAAAAAATTAAAGTGAACAATGTTAAACAAGAACGAAATATTTACGGAGTAGCACGTAGATGATCGAAAGGCCAATAAGGCCAGATGTAACCATCCCCTAGATATTGACATTAACCAAATAAGAACAGCAAAATTGTATGTATATATATATATAAGAAGATATACACTATTGATATGTATAGTATACAAATATTGAATGCCCAAGAGTGTGATAGTAAAAAATATATCATGAGGTCAAATTTTGACTTTTCTATTTCACGAGGCGAAGCCGAGTGAAATTTCGCCTCGTGAAATAGAACAGTCAAAATTTGACCGAATGATATATTTTTACTATTACACGAATTTAGGCAGTCAATATTTGTTTTATATCATGGTATCACCGGTTTTATTTTCAAGCCATGTGATAAAAACTATCACATGGCTCAAATCACTATCACATGGCTCAAATCATGATATCAAAATAAACATAGCAATCAACTCACAAGGAAAGCAGGGGAAGCCATGACTTACGAAGCATGGAAATGACAATGCCAAAGGATAGTTATAAAGAATTGTGACAATCGATTGACCTTTCTCTTCTCCTTCTCATGGCGATGCAGGTGGTTTTGGGGCACGTCATTTCTGGTCCCGCACCCCGGGGGTCCGCACGCATGAGTTCGAAAAGGCTTGTGCCTAATACTCACGGCGCGTCACGGCGAGTGCGGATCATCAGTAGGGAGAATTATGATCAAGTGTCAGCAATTGCGGAGTGTGTATAGTAAACAGGGTTCACGAATCCGATCGATATTCTCCCTAAAATGCGATAACTCTAAATTTCGCCTCCAAAATGTCGTGCTTGGGATATGTAGGAGTTTGTAGGGAGAATTATAAGACGTATCAATCAAACATTTGCTTATCACAAGCTCGTCGCCTTTAAGGCACAAACGCTACACACACCCAATCGACCATCAAAGCCGAGCTAAAAATTGCAAACAATGACTATATTAACTTTCATCGATTAGCAATATGAGGGTTATGATCAAATATTCCGGATCGTGTAGAAAAGCCCTGAAACCAAATCAGAGGAACAAAAGTCTTTTTAACATGTATTTCAAACGCTTATTAACCTGTGTGACTCGATCATCACGCATGTCATAAGGAGAGGAACGACCCATGCACATGCGTGGCTTGCAAGTGGCCTTTATTCTCCATTTGCCTTGCTTGGTGGGCCTATATCATGCTACAACATGCATCTACAATGTTCACAAAATATGAAAAAGCAAAATCTTACCAGCTCTCAGACTTCAATTGGCATATCGATTCATCCCCCCGGACCCGGGTGAAAGCAGATATAGTCCGGGCCAGAGCCATCAGTCCGGGGCTCCATAGGACGATAACGGAATAAAGAGTGAAACTAATGTTGTGGTGAGGAAGTCAACTGAATCGATTGCCCATATTGTTCACCATGTTCCCGGACTATGAGTACGCCGGAAGATAATTACTTCTACATCGGGATCCCCGGCCCTTGTATGTTAATGGGAGAAGTAATTATAGTCCGCCATACTCATAGTCCGGTACAACCTGTAAAAGAATGGGGTTCTAAATTCAGTTGACTCTTCGCGCAACATTTAGTTTCACGCTCTATTCCGTTGTCGTTTATGGAGCGCGCGGACTGTGGCTCCCGGCGGACTATAATTACTTCACACCGGTGTGATATGAAAGTAATCATATGAAGTAATCATTATGTCCGGCAGGAATCATAGTCGGGCTCCATAGACAACGGAATAAAGCGTGAAAAACTAATTGTTGAGTGAAGAGTCAAACTGAATCGATTGCCCTATGTTCCCATTGTTCCAGGACGTGGAGCCCAGGATGGACCATATCTCCTGCCACACTGCTTAGACCTCGTTATTACCGGATACGGGGCCATGGAGACGTGTATTGAAAACCACAACACGCATTTCCCATAGCTTGTATGGTCATTCAGTACAATTGTTTACATGCCCTAATCTTCTTAAATATAATACTCACCTAAAGCAGATATAAACAGTATATAAATAGTCCAATTGCACACTAGTGGACATTTAATATTCAAATACAGAAAAATCGAGAAAAATTTTGACTTGTACTGCTTTAGCTGTTATGTTATGTTTTACATAGAAAAACAAAGATTATATTACAGGTCTCAGTAACCCAATCATGGAGTATTACCCAATCACCTCTAGCATTATAGCATGAATGAATATATTTTAATATCATCATTCTTAAAGTCAATCCGTTGTCCTCTAATTACATCCACCGCAGAATGTAAAGGTCTGGCGCGCCTCATTGCAACTACAATTGGATATGTTGCGTAAGAAATGGCAAAAGTTAGGTTGTAAACAGTGAAAAGTGGTTGAAGCAGTTTACCAGTGGTTACTCCTCGTTCGTCTTCGATGGGAAGTAGGATCCAGGGGTTGCATTTGATTTGTGCATAATTCCCTGGAACTCATGTTTCTGCAACACGGGATCACGAACTGAATTCTTCCTACCAATAATTTACGGACGCGCGTCGTGGAGTATTCGCAAAAGCCCGTTCGAAAATGATTAAAGTGAAATTCGATGGCGTACTCAAATGAGATGAGAATATCGCCTAAACCACGCAAGTACCCCCTGCAATAGTGCACTGTGGGAAGAAGGAGATATAGTTAATTTATCATATATATTGTATGAAAACTTGTAAAAATGAGACTGATGAAAAATAGTAATTTTGAGGGTTCCAATTATGTACGCATATTTTTTTTTGTCCCTCACCACCAGTCTGTCTTGATCAACATCAGCTGAGCCACAACTATGACGAGAGCAATAGATGTTTTTATATAGACACTGAATTATATCACATGTATATATCTCGTCATCTCGGTGTATTATTTATGCCGTATCTCGTATGTCACTATGCCAAGATCTCCCTAAATGTCCTTAGATTATAAATTCATCTAATTGGATTGCTATCAGGGGACAAATCCAAGTTAGATTAAAAAGTTCAAATCTATAGTTTCTAATTCAAATTATCCTCCATCAATTTTAATCTAAGAAATTTAGACAGAGACAAATTCTAGTCGATCAAAAAGATGATTTTGTAAATAGTGGGCGATTAGTCTCACTTTACCCATACATTCGCCACATATGATAGTTGTGTAATATATTTTAAATGATTATAAGATTGGAACTTGAATTATGATAATAATTGGAAGGCGATTGGTAATATCAATAAAAATGAAAAGCAAAGCGAAATAATTACATGAAGTTTTTAATTTAAGTCATAATTTCAAGGTTGTTTTTTTGAACAGGTTTTACGCGGAAAGTTTAGAAAACTGATTCATTCTAATTGAACCAAGTGATTTGTGTAATCTCACAGTGCACCTTTAGAGTCCACTGATCGTTAGCGGTTTTTGTTTGTTATTGTTATAATATGGCAAATTTACACAGCCGTTGCGGAGTGTGATTGGGTGGTGGGTGGTGGGTGGATGTGTGTGTGTGTGGGGACATTGTCTCTACATAGCCACATGCAAAGCTTATTGTCGAAGCTTATGAACCTCCTTTACATCTAAGATGGGAAAAATTAGCTCTTCAATATGCGCTAAAACTTAAAAGTAATGTTAATATCCCAACACATGAGAGCACTTTTTCGCCTAAATTTACCAATTTCTATACTATTGCTATTCCATCTTTTGGAATCCGTATATAAAAAAAGGTTTTTTCACAGGTGTGTTCAAGTGCTGATAACATTGCATCATTTAATTTTCCCATTAGTGAACTTGATATAGACCAAACTTTATGTCAATATAAGAAGGGTTTAACTGATGATCTTATTTTTCAAGCTAAATTTGATGATTTTAGGCATAAATATCATCGGCATCGAGCTATTTATACATCAGATGGGTCCAAGATTTTGGAAAGGGCTGCTGCAGCAGCTTTAAGTCAGCGTGATCAACGTCAAATTAGGTTACCTGATAATGCTTCTATTTTCACTGCCGAATTGCAGAATTAGCTGAAATTTCCAATAAGAGTCATTTCATTATATTTACTGATTCATTATCTATATAGTCGTATGGCTTTGAAAGGCAGAGAGTGTCATCATCCCTATATCGCTGAGCTGTTGGAAGTATTCTTCAATTTGTCTCAATTGAAAAAATCCGTTGTTTTAGCTTGGATTCTGAGTCACATCGGTATTCAAGGCAATGAAAAGGTTGATGTATTGGCGAAAGAAGCCCTTAATATGAATATAACGAACACTGAGATCCTTCTACAGATTTTAAGGTTTCTGTTAATAGCTATCAGAAATAAGTGGCAAATACTGTGGGATTCATTTCCTAATAATAAAATAATGCTTTGCAACCAACTGTTGGAGCTACGGGCAGTTCAGGTTTGATTGGACGAAGGGACGAAATTGTTTTAGCGCGATCTAAAATTGGTCATACTTACATGACCCACATAGTTATGCTTAGAGGTGAGCCAGTCCCTTGGTATGACAAAAACGGGTTGACAGAAGATACCCTCTAAATAAACTAAACATTGACGATTTCGACAGGCAAGAGCCAATCATTCGTTAAAGTGCTTCAATTCTACCAGAGGAAGGAATTTCCCACATTAGATAAACCGTTGACCCCACTCTTAGTTCGATATTAACTTCTATGTGGAGAATGAGTCTCTGGAAAAACTGTTGATGAAAAGCCTTGGATTTAAATTTAAACATCTGAATGGCAGAAAGTTCCTGATCGAAAGAGCCGAAATTGTTTTACTGTGACATCAACATCTACGCAAAATAAAAAAGATCAGACAAATAAAGAACCTTCACAAATCATGTATCTCGACGAAACATGGATTAACACCAGCCACACCCTGAAAAAAGTGTTGGATAGACAAAGATGGAAATGGTGGGTTCCCAACACCACTGGGGAAAGGACAGCGGTTAGTAATTCTGCATGCTGGAAGTGTTGATGGATTTGTTTCAGGAGCCAAAATTGGCTTTGTCGCCAAAAACGCATAAGGGGATTATCATAACGAGGTGAACGCTAAACATTTCCGCCAAATGGCTGCAAACAGTAATTACACTGGAACAGCGCCACACATTGGCGTTTGGATGTCATGACCCGTGACCTCTCTTAGCAACCGGGTCATGACACCCTGTTCGTCTTGTGTTCTTCTATCGTTAGGTCATTATTCACCTCATATATCTCATAGTGTGGCGTTATTGCGTGATGGTGACAAGATATGGCATTATTAAAGTTGTTGTTTTTGTAAACTTTAATATTGGTGTCTCAGCTGTTCCATCTGTAATGTATGTTTGCTTAAAACAGTTATTTCCAAACATATCCAAACAGTCCATTATCATAATGGATAATGCAAGCTATCATAGCGTCAAAGCTGAGAAACTTCCGACATCCAATAGCAAAAAATCAGAAATGCAAGAATGATTGAAACGCCGGAATATCGCATTTCCCACCAAGTATACGAAAAAAGAGTTCTAGAATGTCATCAAGCAAAATAAACCACGAGCTCAAAAAATATGAAAAAAATATATGAAATTAACACTCTGGCTACAAAATACGGCCATGAAATTGTACGTTTGCCTCTCTACCACTGTGACTTGAACCCTGAAGAGCTGATATGGGCCAACATGAAGGGTTAGGTTTCTAGAAACAATACGCAATTCAGTATGGCAGCGATTAAAGGGACATAATGGCATGAAAACAAATTAACATAATGAAAAGGACCCTTACTGAAATCACTTCCATGAGTTTGAAAACAATTTGGATGTTTACATTCTGTAAAAACAGTAAAAACAGGAAGAGTTCCGGGGGGAGTGGCAGTTTGTGGCAATTTCTGGAACAGAAAAGCAAGGTGTTCACATCTAGAGATAAAGATGCTTGCATAAGGATATTGGTTACGCATATCGGGGAAGTAACTGATTTCTGCGCAGTTATTATTGTCTAATTATACCTTTACATACTCTGGGGGGGATGTCAAGTGCAAAAGTTGCACATTTGATTGATAATGAATAAAATGTCATCACAATTTCTTTTCCTAAATATCAGTGACCAGTAGATATACATCATGCTGCATTGACTCGAGCAAATAATAGCACTGTTGATTTCCAGTAAATCCGCTCGGTATGCAGAGGATAAAGCACTATAAATTACTTTTCAACTGTATGGGTAATAACAATGGCTCTGTAGTTCCAGATAAAAAGGATTTCAGGTGCTCATCACCAGATTAAGATTGAGTTATTTTTTTTTCATGACGCAAAGCACAAGATACTCGTCCTCTTTCACGAATAAATAAATCTTAGGCTTCTACTGTGCGTTCATTTAACTTTGCCCATATATTGCATCATTTTTCCGAAAAGGAAACAAAGATGAACAAAAAATCATGAAAGAAAGTTGTTTAGCAGACTGTGCCCTAACATCTTTGTGCAGAAACAAAACTTAACTTACAGTAACTTGCCGCGTAACCCCATTTCTTTTCAATTTACCGTGTTGTTAGCATAGGTCGCTAGACCCCCTTCTTTTGTATTTTTCTAAATACCTGGTGGTAAATTGAATAGAAATGGGGTCCCGCAATAAGTTATGGATCTTGGTTCTGCACAAAAATGTTAGGTCACAGCTTACCAAGCAACATGTCCACCGTGAATTTTGTTCACATTAGTTTCTTTTTCAATAAATGATGAAATATGCAGTCAAAATTATTGAACTCACAGTAGAACCTCAAAGTTTATTTTTATCGCGAACGAGGCCAGCTCAATCCAAACTGGGTAGACGTTTCGTATAAAAGTCCCTAGTATACAAAAGAGTTGCCATATCCGTCCTGCGCTACTGCACAACATCATACAGTGCATGACGGAATCAAAGGCAATATCTCATTTGCGTACTTGAGACTTCTATGTGAAACGTATACCCTAAACTGGGCGGGGATAATTACTCTATAACGCCTGACATCTATTCAACTGCATGGACAGTAACAAAGGCTCTGCAGTTCCAACTAAACAAAGGGGGAATCTGAAGAGCTTTGTCCGCTGAATACCAGGTGGATTTACTTGTCAATAATGCCATTATTTGCTTGAGTCAATGTATCACAGTGTATGTCCCTTGATCACTGATATTCAGAAAAGAAATTGAGATGGCATTTTATTCATTTTCATGAAAATGTGCAACCTTTACAATTGCCATAACCAATAAATGGTAATTATAAAATGTATTATTATTTATAGTGGAAAAATGGTTTACTTCTGCGAAGTATGTAACCAAAATGAACAATTTTTCCTTTGATCCCATGGCCAAAATCCCTGACAGAATTTACAGTGTATCTAGCATGTTTTGCGACACAATTCAAAAGCATTCAGACCGGGATTTAGGCATTGAACTTTAGGCTTGTAGTAAGATATTGATCTGGCAAGTGAAAGATGAATTAGCCGGGATTAGCACATATACAATAGCAATGGTTTGTGACCTGATGACAACATTAGTATAGTCCCTGAAGAAGAAATACACATACTACGTGGAAAAAATTGTAATTGAGCTGATTTTTTCACCAGACATGCAGAATGCATCATATAACAACATATCCAAAATCCCCATGAATCCCCTTTGGGGGAAAAAATTATCCAAGATGGCCGCCAAAATAGCTGACATTGCATATAATTAGCTATATCTTGGCTTCTCAAGTAGATGTTTTGATGATTTTAGTCTAAATCTAAATTATCCATGTTTTCCTTGATGCTGAAATTAAAAATGGCCGCCATTACATACAATTTGCTTTATCTCAACTTCAGAACAAGGAAAGAGGGATAAAGAAACAAACAAATAAATTATCTAAATAAATTATATAAGCGAATAATTAAAATGACAAGAAATAATTATATAAATGAATAAATATAAAGAAGTGAATAAATAAATAGATATAAATAAATAAAGAGAAATTTTGTAAAAGGGACGGGCACAAAAAACGGAACCTGAATTATGTAATAGGAAGTCCTCTTGAGGTGTTTTCACACCCAAATGTTATTTCTCCCAATTTCTGGGATTCATCTTTTATATATTTCTTTCACACTCCAGTTTCCATTTCTGGTACGTGGTTGTAAAAATAGAAATATATATGGCCTATTTTTATGCCCATTTCTGGCAAGACATACTTGTGTAGGCCTAAAATTAATCATGCGCTTATGTGAAAAGTATACGAAAACTGCATTATACTAAACTTTTTAAAGCATTCTTTCGAATGAGTATTATGTTGAGCGGCGTACTGGTTCTCATTGTGCAGTTTTGGGAAATTGCATTCTGATTAAGTTCAAATAACATAACACCCAAGTCATTCTTTCGAATAGACTAAAGATGAACTAAAATTACTACTATTTGGTAATTAGAACAATCCCTTTTCGGGATTATTGCCTTTAAACATCCCTCCTATATATGCGACAGTTTGACCGAGCTTCCTTGCAGGATACAGCAAAGGAAAGTATCTGTCAGTGAGAAGATAATTATATGTAATGGCAGCTAATTGGCAGCCATTTTGGTGGCCATTTTGGATTTTTGACTTAAGGAAAACATCAATGATTTAGATTAAACAAAAACTGAATTCTTTGAACCTCAAAACATATTAAAAACATGAGATATAGCTAATTATATAAAATGGCGGCCATTTGGATTTTGGCGTGAAGGAAGTCATCAGTGATTTAGATTTGTACATGATTGGATTCTTTGACCCCCAAAATATATTCAAAAACACTAAATCATCAAAATCTACTTTAAAAGCGGAGATATAGCTAATATGGCGGCCATCTTGGATAAAATTGTTTCCCCAAGGGGGATTTATGGGGATTTTGGATATGCTGTTGTATGATGCATTCTGCTTATCTGGTGCAAAAATCAGCTCAATAACAATTTTTTCCGGGTCAAAAACCCCAAGGACCACACTACATGCTTTTCAAATTTGGTAAATGCTGACAATATTGTCAGCATCCTTGTTCCAGAAATTGCCACAAACTGCCACCCCCCTCCCTGGAACTCTTCCTGTTTTTACTGTTTTTACAGAATGTAAACATCCAAATTGTTTTCAAACTCGTGGAAGTGATTTCAGTGAGGGTCCTTTTCATTATGTCAATTTTTTTCATGCCATTATGTCCCTTTAAGAAATCATTTGTTGAGGCAGTGGAACAAATTGCAGCTTCTGACTGGACAATTGCAGTGCGACACATCCTTAACGTGGAGAGCTCTTATTGGGATAAAGAGAACATCTGTGACATTGAAACTGAACACGTTTTATTGAAATTAGCAGAGGATTCTGACATCGACGAGAGTGAATCAGACGCACGTGAAGATTAACGAGGAGTAAGTTATTTAAAATATATGGCAGCAAAATGTTGAATACAACGATTTTTACAATAAAATCGATGAAATTATAGAAAAATACAAAGACAAATATCTGCATAAACTTTATATGGGCCTGTGTGCATTTTACGGTATAAACGTAAAGCATATCCAGTTTGGCCTCAAGAGATGTTATTGATTATGTGGATACAAGATGCATGCCTCCTCCCTGAACAGTGGACTCTGTTTTGGAAGTCTCACGGTCCCGGGGGGCCACTTGTATTCAAAGGTGGATATGATGCGTGAACAAGAAAACGCGTAAAAAGGGTCTCTTTTTTCCAACAGGCGATGTACATTGATTAGGGTGTCAAAAACAGCATATTGTGGAAAAAAGGGTATGTTTTTTCTAAATCCTGAAATTGTGATGTACGTGTAATACTCAAATTAAGCAGAGATCAAAAATATTGCAAAGCAAAGCAAGATAATAAAGGTATATTAACGACACAATGCATTGCTTACTTGTTTAGGTAGCAAAAACTGACAAAAATACTTCTTAGTGTAGCAAAAACAGATAAAAATACTTGTTTAGGGTATGTTTTTAGTCGGTGGAAATACGTGTTTAGGGTGCATTTTGGAAGTCCATGTTCACGCATCATATTCACCTTTGAATACAAGTGGCCCCCCGGGCTCACGGTGGCTTGGATTTACTATAAATATAGCTTGCTCCGGTCAGTTGTGTTTTTCCTCCCTCCTCTCTCTCTCTATCCCTCCCTTCTCCCCTTATCTCACTCTATCCCTACCCCTCACCCTCTCCCTCCCTCTCTCTCTCTCTCTGGAAGATTTAAAAATTGAGTAATATACCTTTCTCCTTTTGGAAAGATAATTTACATTTTAGAAACGTACAGACAGTTTTCAAAAAGAAGGCAACTGAAAATAAACTTTGAATAGAATATTTTGTGTTCTGGAAGTGACCACTATACTTGTTACAAATATGCTCGAAAAATCTTCAGTTTTGTATATTATGTGTCATCAGTTTTGAGACATGTATCTATTTAGACACAAAGTCATGTCTTACTGCAAGACGTGTTCAAATGTCACGTCTCTTTGCAAGACACTAATTCACAAGTCATGTTTTTATGCAAGACACTTTGGTTTTGTAAGACGTGTCTTTTGCCATCAATTGGGAGACATGTCTGGCTGGAAGACGTGTCTTCGTGTCTTAGATTATGTTTTTGTTGGTTCTGTTTTCTTTTATTTCTATTGTTGAAGACAGGTCTATTACCAAGACATGTCTTACATATGACGCCAAGACACCATTTTTACAGTGTATTGTTGTAGAAGAACGAAAGAAATCAGTGTTACAGTCTTCAGAACTTGGAGCAACATAGAAAATATCTAACGGATTATATCTTGGCTACACATCTGTGTGTACGCGTACGTGAAACGCATAATTCTTTGGACAATTTACGGTGAAATAATTTTTTTTTTGGTGGAAAATATAAAGGTTTATGAAATCCAGTATAAGTTCACGAGGATCATGAATACTTGTATTTCGGATAAAACTCATTTATTCAATTTAAAAAACCGGAAACTGTTGCAAATTTTCGAAACTAAAAATAGTGCAGGGGAATTGACTCACTGTGAAAAATATCACACATCAGAATGAACCCCCCCAACGATCCTTTGAAATTTGCAGCAGTAAACTACGGGGAATGACAGGTGACGGTTGATCTTATGACATTTGATCCAAAAACTTGATCAAGTAGAAGTGATGGAAATTACCGGCTTAAAGCCACTATCAGTATTCTTTTTTCAAAATTCAAAATGCCCATTTTGTCTCTTAATTGCTAGGTTCGGTCATATCAACAACCTAATTACCGTTTCTTGTGAAAAACAGATACTAACAGCACTCTAAAGTGGCCTTTATTGAAAAGACGCCATTTACGACTGTTTATTGGCTCTACTGTGCCCTAAACGTCGGACATCCCGACTTCTTTTATTAGTACAACAATGCAGAAAAATCGTCATTTATTTGGCAAATTGACGGCGTGTAAGGCTTAGCCACTTACAGGGGTTTTTACAACAACCATTTTCAGTATACATAAGTTGCAAAAATATGGGCCTTTGGTGAATGTGAAATGAAAAATAGGGGGCGCGATTTGTTTACATTTTAAAGAAGGAGATTTTCTGTTGTGTCTTCGTGTAACGATATTCATGAGTAGACAAGAGAAAGACTCTTTTACGGAATTAAAAGCTGTTCCATCCTTTGTAAACTTTGATCCTCTTATAGAAGAATTCATGCTAGGCTAATTCCATGCAGTCTTACATGAAGGATGAACCGATTTTCTGAGGACACAAATTTCTCTAAATTTGTACTTAATATGTTGTAGAACACCGAGGACGTTTCCATTGCTTATTTGACAAACAAGAGAAGAAAAACAAAAACTTAATTTTGAACTTGGTCCTAATCAGCCCTGTAGAGAAAATACTAAACTTCTCGTTATTACATAAAGACGGCGTTATCAACTATTCACTTCAGGTGCAATTTAATACATTGGTAAACATTTAAATATTTAAAACAAAAACGGTTTCGCAAAAAATGGGGCGTTTTTGGAAATGTTTCATCCTGGATTTTAAAGGAAAATATGTCATGATTCGATATTTGGAAAATTTGGATGGATGGAAAGCTTAAGTAAAGCTTACGATTACCATAAAATCAAAATAGTTGAAAATTGATCCACATTTGGTGAGCATTTTGCCCTTTTTAATTTCCCGCCCAATTTACTCGAAAACGATTCCGACAAACACAAATCGCAGGCCAAATGGTGACGTTAAAGTGATGACCATCATAATTTACGTCGTTGTGCCCATCATATCGCAGGTTGCCACTTCAATCAATAATTAAAACACAACGAAATGAAACAAATATGTCATCTGTAACTTTTTTTCTAATTTATTATTACTTTCATAATCCATCAAAAATTACAGTGTCGCAATAACAATTCGGGTCAACACGATGTTTTGGTATCACTTTGACGTCCACGAGGAGAGCAAAAATTGGGCGCTTTGATCAATGAAGCAGTGGCGAAAAAATCCGCCGTTTTCTTAGTGATTCAAAAAAGCAAAAAATTAAAAATGCCTCTCTTTTGTTAATTTTACATCAAATGTATTATTTTTTCGGAATTCGTGGATTGCTTGTATGACATATATTTTATGAATGTAAGTCAAACTGGGCTTGCCAAAAATCTTGACATATTTCCTTAAAAGAGACATGAGGACACTTCCAGAAACGAAAGCGCCCCGTTTTTGTTGAAATGCTTACAATGTATTAGATAATACCTGAAGTGAATAAGCCATACGCCGTCTCTATGTGATAAGATGATGATTTAGTATTTCTGTAGTGCCACGACAGAAAATTCAAAGCAGGTTTTTATGGGGACGATAGCCGGGCAGTTCAAAAACAAAGTCTGGGTTTTCCTTTGTTACTTTTTGTCAAACAAACCTTCCAAAACTTCTCGGTAGGTGGTTACAACCGATTTAGTGCAATTTGAGAGGAAATTCGTATCAAAAAAATCTCCTCATGGTATTTTAACTCAACTACTACTTGAACTAAAACAAATTTTGTGATATTGTTCTTAGAGGCAGTCATAGAAAAGCATCAAAAGTCACCATTTGTAGAAAGGTGGAGCATGCGAAAGGGGGATACGTTTATACTGCAGGGGTCAAAATTTGATGGTAAAATTGTCATAGTGTTTTCTTTTCAACGCTTATGTGTGGCAGTGTGCAGGAGATTCAGTACTCCGGGGTCCACCTACAACGGTGAAGAATAGGGCACTCATTCAGTTTACTCTTCCCACAACATTATGGAACCCGGACTATGGCTCCTGGCGGACCATATATGCTTTTACACCGGTCAATCTGGGAAAAATTAAATACTTGAATGTGTTTGGAAATGTGATTTCTGCATTAAATTTCTTTTCACCAAAACTCAACCATCTGATTAAATCAAGTGCCCCTGAAAAAAATAGCAGTCACCATGTCCAAGTTCGTGATATGTGTTGTTTCGTGTGTAGTCAGCTAGTTCCCCATAGGCATATAGCTATTTGAAGGATATAGGCTTATCGCGAAAACTTTCTTCCTCAAAATAAATTGTTATTAAGTAAGGAAAGTTCTAGGAAGTTTGAACATTTAGAGTGAAGTTGGGCGATTTTATGCTTTTTCGGCATTTTCTTAGGAAAAAAGTATATATTTACTTATCAGTGATATCAGAACGAAGAATTTTAATTAAAGGGGGATGGCCTGATTTAAGTATATGAAGTTTTCATTTTGATAGAATGGACTTCACCCCAAAACCCCATCTGTAAATTTCGCGCCGATATTTCAATCCGTTTTGATGGGAGGGCTAAAAATGTGATTTTGTAAGCCCCATAGAGTACTGCATAAAATTGATATTGGTCGACCAAAATGGGGGCACATAACTTCCAAACCAAACATCTTTTAGCCCTAAAATTTCACAGGGTAAATCAGAAAAATAGTAGGTTGCTTCTGATACCAAAATTTTGACCACTTCCGGTAAAATCTGGGGTCCCTGCGACGAGGCTGTTTAGCGATCGGGCCATGGACCTGCATGGACCTTTAAAAATGAAAAACACGCCGCCATTTATTTCCGGTTTGTACGAACAGTGTAAAGAACAATTGGCACAATGTGAAAAGTTCATACGTTGATGCCTTTATTCATTTATCATATATAACTATGGCTTTTATTTATATAACCTTCATTGATACGAACTGCGTAGGCAGATTTGGTCATGGTGGACTACACCACGGAATGTCTGTATAATGTCAAAAGAATTATTCACTTCAGATGGTCGCCAAAAATTTTATACCAAGTATTCAGCCAATCGCTGCATCGCGGCGACGAATTCTCTGTTCCGAGGGTCAAGTAAGTAGGATCTTTTCAAATAGCCCAGAATTGTCTCTCGAAACATTTCTAGGTAGGACCTATATTACAAATCACGAAAACCTGAAGAATGACACGATTTAACCAACAGATACAGATGTAAATCAAAAATTTTGTATTTGAATCATGGTATGAAATGGATTTTTAACTATTGTAGGTCGAATTATGTGGATACACCACTTGACAGTTTTAATGTTTTTGATGACTTAATCCTCGAAGTTGACATTTCCTACAACAAAACAGGAAATATATCACATTCATGAATAGGGAGTGTTGTTGATCAGATATTCTTGATCATCGCCAATACTAAGATTTTGACACATTTCATATTACTCTTCTAAAATATAAGTTAAAGATTGGCGCTTGAGCTCCTAGTTATTTAATCCAAAGCTGATAATGAAATATAGGCGTTTCTTGAAATGCCAATTTGTTTTTGGAGATTTAATCAAAACTGTTTTAACTGAGGCGAGTATTAGGAAGTTAATACACTCGCAATGCTAGCGTGGGTTACGTTAAAAATTAAATATGGTCACCTAAAATTCAAATTTTCCGTGGCGTCATTGTCATTTCGATGAAGTAAGTATTTGTGTAGTACAATAAGCTTCCATGAATGTAAGAAAAACAGAAAGAGATGTGTCTAACAAATAAAATATGTATTTTTTGCGTGGATCTTCAAAAGAAAAGGAATTCAAGCCCATTATAAAATAGCTTTAAGGGGTGGGTCTATGGGAAAACAATCAGCAAAAATTGGGGTTATTAGAAAGAAAAGAATGCAACCAAATTAAAATATGGAGCAATGAGAAAGATTCAACGAAACTTTTTTTTTGTTGGTAAAGTGTAGTCTGCAAATTATAAAATGCTCTACTTACTTCAGTTCATCTCTCATTTGTTCTCAGTTCAAGCACTCAGCCATGTTGATTTTTGGAGCTCTCAATATTAATGAATTACGCACTTTTTTTCTGTCTTACTTAGACTTTCACCCTTGGAAAGGGACCCGACTTTTGTTTTGCATAGGCCAAGAAATACCAATTATGACAGGTGTATGTGTTTGTGAAAATTTCATAATTATTGAAGCAAAGAAAACTCATTCTTCACTCAGCTTATTCCAAATGGAAAACTAAGGCATATAAGCTCGCACTCTGTTTTTTTCTGCCACTGGAGTATAACAAATATAAACATTCTGTATAGTATACAAATAATTTAAAAACACCATGTAAGGGGGGGAGGCCAAAGAGAATTTCCAAGGTTTGTCGGATCACACACTTATCAGATATGTTCAAAATTTTAATATGTCGACTTTAAATAGCACGGTTTCAATTTGTTTGAAATTTACTCTTCAGACCTATGCTATCGAGTATGCCATGGTAAATGGAGTAAACCCTAGTAATGTGAATTAGGTACATATTTTGGATATTTAGCAACAATTGGTGTATGATAACTCCAGAATAAAGTTCAGGTACTCTCGATGATTCCTTTTCCCTTTACTAGCTCGGGAGGGGTATTAAGTCATTTGGGATATACTAGTACTTATCTTCACGTGTCAGAATACCGCCGGGTTTCGGTTGTTTCGGGTCTCTTAATTATGGACATGAGGAATCCGCGAATCGAACATACTTAGCTTGACTGTTTCCCACAGGCCTAGACATTCATATTAAATTGAAAAAACTATAATCCACAAGAAGTAGAGTACATTGCAGGAAAACTGTTATTTTTACGGCAAAAACCTGGCAATTCTATTGTCAACGTTCACCCTGAAATTACCGTAACACATGATCAGAATCTCCTTTAGGCGGCCTTTTGTAAAAAAAATTGAAAACTTTTAAGTTTGATATAGTTGTAAATTGACTAAACATAAAAAAATAAATTCCTGTACCATAAAGGCATACTTTTTGTAGAGAAAATAATAATTCGATTTAGGGAAATACCTGTAAAAATCTTACGCGAAAATTCCATAAAAGTTAATGAAGGACGTGTAAATACAAAACAAATTCCCAAAATGCTACAAGAACCAAACAAAAATTTGTCGTTATTTAACAGAGCGTGACATCTCAACCACCAGGACAGTAAAAATGTCATTTCGATACGCAAAACCCCAGAAAAGTTTAACGACGAAAAACGCAAGCACATATTCAGCATTAGTGGGTATTACATATATGTGAACGTTACAAAATCATGAGTGTGCTTTGGTGACATTTCTGATAATATCTTGGATTTTCACCTTTCCCAGCAGATAAGTCACGGTTGAGACGCTATAAGTGGGCGTGGAATATATTTTGACTTGTATCAAGAAATTTGTGTTCTACGTCATCGTTTTATCTTATATGGCGCTTAAACTTGTAGGATTTATCTTTGGCGAATAACTACAAATGACCTTTGGATCGGATTGATTGTATTTTAATAATTAAAATGTCATCACGGGTAAAATCAAGGATACAGACCTGTTCAGTAAATTTCTGATCTGTTGAAAACTGTGTCAAATTATCCCGAACATATTTGATGTAATGATGCGAAATCTCAATTGGTCTGCTCTTATCGATTTTTAAAGCTTCATGATTTGATCAACAGGAATATCGAAGGAGAACTGTTCGGGTTTTGGCGTTCGCCGTGTGTCTTCACACTGCCCTCGGGCGCCGCTTCCCAGAATTACAAGATTATACCAGATTCATCGCCGAAAAAGTGGACGGAAGAACTCGAACTATTCTAATGCGATTTGGCAGAGTTCGGGGATACAGACAATGGTCCAACGGCGACGATAATCAGCATATCGTTAACATGGTTACCAATGGAATAGCATTGGCAAAACTGAATCGACCGCCGCGGTTTTGAACAATGCCGAGAAGATGGAGGAATGTGACCTTAGCGAGATGAGAAACAGTTGAGTGGAGGGAATCCTTACGTTTTTGATGCCAATTCAGAAAGATGATCAAAAGGATCACATTTCTAATGGAAATTACCAGGATCTAGTACTGGATCTGAAGTGTCTGAACTCCGTAGTATAGAACTAGTAGCGATAGCCAAAGTGGGAGCGCGAGCGACGCATCCGAGAGCATCACAGCCTTTACAGGGACGTCTAAACCTACCACTGCAGCATGGGACGAATGGATTTACGTCATGGAATGATAACCAAATACACATTATCTTCAGACCCATTTGACACACTATAGATATCATTGAACCTGAGCATGACAACAGACTCCAATTGGAAAGAAAAGTCCATACTAAATTTACGATACCTGGAATCGAACAGGAACTTGAGCCGATCAATGAACCAAATCGAGATCGAGCGCGTCGTGCTCCGAATATATCCGGGTACGTATGGTTTGCGTTTGGGCGATTCTGTTTGTCGCGTCTTCTTTGGAGGACATTGGAGAACATGCTGACACGTAATATGCTGCAGGGAAATGATCGGTGTTTTGGAATTTCATCCCAGCATTCCGCCTAAAAATTTGGCTATCTGAACCCACGACCATATACTGTCAACACTGCGCACTGTGACTAAGGTAAATACATTGCAATGTAGGGTGACCCAAAAATGTAACATGTCGTGGTCGCATTTTTGGGTCACCTGTAACATAAACACCCTAGGGGCACTCATTAATTAACTCACTCCTTTATGCCTACTGGACTTTCGATATGAGTTAAAGGGGGTGGGATGGGGGCATCTGTCACTCAGAAAACCTGTTGCTCAGAAGGGCCGCTGCTTACGCAAATTATGATCAGCGGATTAAAACAAGCCTGCTAAATAGCGTTATGTACCTTGATGCGTCTACGGTGACAAGGCATTTGTGTTAAAAATGGGCGTACGTAATGCAGTGGCCAAAAATTTAAAAGTAGGGTATTGGGTGACATGGTTCGATACTCTCGAGCTGTTAACAATGGGTCACAGCTTTGCTTCTGATCTTGTTTAGGTACTGAAATTTTAACTACATAGTTCTTCAGGTAGACAAGGATGTATATTTATTAATCTTTCCCTGGAGATGGCCAGCGTACAATTTGAAGATCAAAGACTGAAATGCCAGATAAGAGTTTTAGGGTATGGGCCATGCCCTTCTGCGCTGTCGATTCGTATTCCCTATCACGGGATGAGAGCAAAACCAAGCGTAAATTCATAATAAATTACTAAAATCATATAACTATCTGCTGCCCCAAATAAAACTTGCACATTTTCTTGAAAATGAATAAAATGTCACTTCAACTTATTTCCCCCAATATCAGTGACCAATAGATACGCTAGACGCTAGAGCAAACGATATTCAATTACCGACCCGGTGTGTGGTGTAGAAAAACACTTCAGATTCCTTTTCATCTGGGAGTGCAGAACCATTGTTATATTGTCTCGCGGTTGAAAAGACCACCTTTCCGATTTAGACGAAGTCTTTTTTTAATGACGTAAGCGCAAAATACTTATTCTCATTCGCAAATAAATAAATCTTGAGCTCCTATAGTGCGTGTTCAATTAACTTTGTACAATGTTTTTCATCATTTATTCGAAAAGGAAGAAAGACAAACAAACATCATGCCAGAATGTTGCTGGGCAAGCTTTGACCTAACAACTTTGTGCAGAATTAAAATCCGTAATTTATTGCTTAACTTCATTTGTATTCAATTTACCGCGCTTTCAGAAGAAAAACTTAGGGTCAACGACCTATATCATAATGTAAACTGGTTAGTTATTGTGAAAGAGGACGGGCATTTTGTTACTCAACCCGAATCGTGGAGGTGATAACACTTGGCTATAACAATGGCTCCGCATACCGGGCCCATTGTAATATCCTTAGTTAATGGTTTGCTGAAGTCTATACATATCCATTGGTCACTGATATTATGAAAGAGAAATTGATGTGACATTTTGTTAATTTTTAAGAAAATGTGCAAGTTTTATTTGGGGCAACAGACGGTTATGTCATGTTAATAATTTATCAATAATTTTACACCGGGTTTTGTCTTCTCTCTTTGAATGGATTACGGAATTTGTTATGCAGCTTGTTATTTGGTCTACGCCCTATAGTCTATTTCTAATGGACAAAGAAATCTATCCCACCCTTTCATATAAATGGCTAACAAATTCATGTAAAATGCACGATTTTAGTCGATTTTCAGTCAAAATACGGTTTTTACCATTTTTAGTAAGAATTTGTATTTTGGCCGCCATATTGTTTTTAAGTAAAAAAATCAGGGTGGCCCAAAAACTTATTTGACGACCCTATTATTACAAACATAAAAAAATACTAGTGAATATGTGGTAGGAAGGTAGATTAGTTATGACCTGGGATGTACCTGTCTATAAGTATATGGACAAGCATTATGTACATGCAAATACGCGATTTGTTTGAAAATTGAGTGCGCCCTCATCGGGAAATCTCTGAGTCAGCCTTTAAGTAAAAAATATCTACACTTGCTGATCTAATGAATGTTCGTAGCAGTCAAAATCAGTTGCCCCTCCCCAGTCTTCAACCCAATCAATTTGTAGGCATTTATATTTACTTCTTCTATTGTTTTATAATGTAATGGTAACGTTCACTTTTTATCTTTCAGATTACGTGAATGCCTCCGCGAGGCCAACACTACCGTCGCAATGTCAGTCGCTCACCTGTTCTTCAACGTCTTGGAACCAGTCTGTTTCGTTCTCGAAGAGTACGAGACGTGCACTTTCTTAACTTGGTGGGGGCGCTGTTACGAGTACGGTATTGCACAAAGAGCTATCATCAAAGAAAACGAACCTTGGTACTAAATATTTTGTATGGAACATGAATGAAAAAGTGCACTTACTCGATTCTGCAACATTCACAATAATAATAATCTTCAGCAACAAGGTTAAGTGGTCGTGGCTTGAACAATTTCTTCAACAATAGTCTCACACAGTGGGTTACAGTATCTGATTGGGGCAGTATGCCCATATGACCTTGCAAAAGTGTGCAAAATGTTTGGATTGTTTCTGAGCAACATTTATTTAAAAATATATAGTTTCCTATATCTAAAACTTTTTGTCTGCACTACAGGCCACAAACTGTTCAAGGTCAACATTGGGGGTAAACATTTTTATCGATCCGATTGGTTTCAAATTGTTCATATGGGGATATTACAACAGGAAATATATATTTACTTTATGTTAATCAACTCAATGATAGCTAACAGAGGCCAGAGTGCTGATCCCCCACAGACCTTGTGGGCCTTAACACTATCCCCCCTTATTTATATCCCCAATTTCAAACAAATAACATAACATGTATATAAATTTATATTACTATCTAAGCATGAAAAATTTGAGCCCTTTTTAGAGAAATCTGTGCATTATAATTTTTACCGCAGGGTGACCTTTAACAATTTTCAGCCTGTGTTAAAATTGCCCTAGATAGCAAAATATACTCTAAATCCTTAGAACCAGATAAATAACACATATATATATATATATATAATATATATATATATATATATATATATATATTATATATATCAATGTTGCTAGAAGGAAATCATGATCAAGAACATTTTGTTGCAGATTTATTTGCAATGTTTACGCAAGAGGGTCTATGGTTCTACCTCTGGACTATGTGCCGCTGGGCTCAACAATTTACGAATATTTAAATGTTATCGTGATAAGCGTTTGCACTCAACTGCCGAAGCACTTTTATATTAGTATATTTCGAGGGTTGACACTGTTAGGGTTGACTAACAAAAGGCCTTAACTCACTCACGCACTTTTTGGCCATTTTAAGTTTTAGTATCCCCAAAATCTGTATCACCCATATATTCCTAAAATTATAAGGTCTAAACTCATTTACACTTCCCATTGTAGATACAGAAATTCACTTGACCACATCTCAATGGAGTACCATATACAGTTACCAACAGAAAAGTCGCAACTCTTGAGTTAAAATTTTTTTAGTTAGGCCTCTTTTATGAGGACCGAACCTCAGAGGTATCCCAACATGGTTACACTCTTAGACTACTAGGGGCATCCCTCGAAACTGGACCAGAAATGGTTGGGACAATCGGCGGTTACCACCCTACACGTCTCGAAACTGATATAACATGTAACAGGTAGGACTCTCTGTACATGGGACCGACGGTTAACGTCCCCTCCGAAGGCACGATATTCTCGTGGGTTCATTTGCCAAGTCCAAATGAACCCACGGAGAATAGCGGAATTCTCCGTTTAATCAATTAGTTCCTTATACAAATTAAATTAAATCCAGACTTTTAGTACATAGTGCAGTTAGTGTCCACTGTAACGGGGCTCGAACCCTTTTGCCCACCCAACCGAATCATTGTGACATGACTCCATTCATAAGTTTTGATCGTCAATGTAAATGATTCCCACTCACCATCCAATCACTGATCAATGAAATGCTATGGAGAGTATTACCCACCACTGTGGCATGACCATTGGCGAGTGGCCCGTTTTTACACATTTTTGGAAGCCTTGTTTGAATGGTCATTTCGGATATTTTTCAGTCATACCGTCTGTCAACCAAATTACACCAACCTTATGAATAAGATTATCTTGGATGTCAGCTTCTACGAAGAGGATTTAGAGGTCTAACCGTTTGTCCATTGCGCTCTCTTGAATCTGCACAGCAATCACGGTGATTTTTGCCATAGAGTTTAGCCATTATCCCCTACCAAAATACCACTCTTTATAAATTAAACCATTTCGGATTTTTCTGAATGATTCTATCATAATAAATTCACATATGTTTATGATGATAATATATTCTACAATTAGAAGCTTCTATGAAGAAAATCCCTTGAGCCACTTTCCTCGCAACGACGTGAGCTTTCTCATGTCCTATGCGTCATTTAAGCACAGAGTACGCGTGACTGGTCATAGGCCCTATTGAATGCATTTTGTGCACAGTGAATAGGGAAAATGGCCAGTAACTGCAGATGACCCGATAATTAAATCCCAGCTGGTAGCCCTACCGGGGTTTGAACCCGGGACCTCCTGCACCTATTCGAATCTCCTAACAAGTGTGCCACGCTCTCCCTTCTATTAGTCAACCCTCGATTTTATAGTATATCCCAAAAGCAAATTTATATAGCATGTATTTATCCAAAATAATAAAATAAAATCGAGGTCTCTCAAATACAATTCGTTATTTTTTCTGTGGCAATTTCGTGCGGGTCTATTGCTGGTTTGGGTTGTTTTTCCGTCACTTTTCAACCTGGAGTGTTTTTCATTCACTCTTGTATACCATATTGCAAAAGCGTTCACGTCGCGACTCTCTTAATGAGCGCTTTTCTACTTTTTTTGCTCGATTTGCCAACCACTTTTTTGGGTATTGTATATTTTACATCGCATTTTACATAATGTTATTTGCTTGGCGACCAGTAAGGTCAGCTATATACCAAATAGTAGGTCTTTTGAAAGACCAGATGACCGCCCCGTGTATGCTGTGCTCGACCCGTCGTACATTTTGGTCGTCTAGATTTTAACAGCGCTCTTTTTATTTCTATAGTTCATCATTTGCATAAGGTTGTCTTTTATATATTATGAAAATTAGTTAAAATGTAGAAAACACTTAAACCAGAATTCCTTTAATTCCAATCGTCGGGTATCTCTGATGTAGGCCGTACCATTAATTTTCGAAAAAAAAATTGCTGTTCCAACATCAACCCTTATCTCTTGAAATGTTCAACCTACATTATCTGCAAATATGATGTTTGAATGGTGACGGCCACACGCCGACAATTTCGTCCATCTTAGATTTAACAACCTCAGTAATTTGTTCCGGTGTAAAAGGATAATAGTCCGCCGGGAGCCATAGTCCGGGCTCCATAGGCGACAACGGAATAAAGCCGTATAAATTAAGCGTGAAGAGTCAACTGAATCGAGTGCCCTATTCTTTACCTTGTAGGGAGTCCGCGGACTCAAAAAACTTTTACACGGGTTCATAAAACCAACCCTTTTGCTAATCTTAGTGGTCACACTAGTTCTCATTCCATATACAATAAAAACGGTCACATATTGTTGGACTATATCATTGAACAAGTTGATATCATAGGTGAATGTACCTCACCAAAATTTGATTGCATTAACCATCCCCGTGGAATTAATTATGAACATGTTGCTGTTAGTGTTTTCAATAAATGGCTTTTCCACTGGTTTGAAACATCTACTGAACATATTCGAGTCATTGACAAAACTATAAGTCCGTTCAATTTGTTGCGGTGTATTTGCCCACGGCCCCACGCCATCTGCTACCAATAGCATTCTTCTCAATTCTTGGACTGGAGTTCGGGCGATGCTTGATGACATTCGTACTACTCCTGGCCGATTGGTCATTCTCGGTGACGTCAATATTAAACGTCATTATTCCCTATAATATGGAATTCTAAACGGTATTATCCCACTTTGTCGACTTACGACTTTTGTAAATTTTCAGTTCATGGACTCGCACGAAAAAAAAAAAATGGTCACACCCATGACTTTAGCTTGGCTGGAAATGTGGAGAATTGTCTTGTCCATCCATGTGTATTAGATTCATCACATTGCCATTTGCTCTGTGCGGTATGTTAAACCAGCTCTGAGGTTGCAAGAACCTCGAGGGATTTTTCATAATTTGACATTAATCAATTCAATTACTTTCTCAGTCTCAGTGATAATCTTTATGCAGTCCCCGCCATTCTAGCCATATTGGATCCCCATTATGCATCTTGATGGCACTTTACATGTATTGATTACTCTAATTACCTAAGATATGTAAGATGATTTGATTGACACACAAATATCCCATACAAGGTCAGACACATATCAATTCTAGCCATTTAGGATATCGGAAGCCATCTTTGATGCTATAATGAAGGAGGTGATAATTCACAATTTTTGTAAAAATATTTCTTTATATTTTAATTTGGGGGGGGGGGGGGGGGGGGGGGGGGCCAAAAAAACTTTTGGGTCAAAACACCAGGGATAGAACCAAATTACAAAAAAAGGCAGCATCACGGTCATGACATGAAATTTAAACCACATGTGAAGGGTCGTACGACAACCCCAAATCAGCAACAAAAAATGAAATTGTTATTTGCTGCAAATTAGGGGCAAAACATTGTTTTCAAAAACACGCGAAAAATTGGGAAAAAAGACGAAATTCAAATGAGCCTTGCGCTTACACAATAACATTTGAAAATTATTTGTGTTGATATATATCTAGAAGACCAAATACATATATTTAACACAAAAATAGCAGTTTTAGGGAAGCCGGTATTGTTTTACGGGTGTGCAAATGCACGTCATTTTACCTGAGGAGTTCTGTACAGTTAACGGTTGGCAACATCCATGAGGAAATTGTTTGTTTTCAGCACATAAAGGGTTATTTTTTTTGTTAATGTTACTATAATGCGTTTACTTACATGTATGTGTTGACTTATATCAGCAAAAAAAATTGCTTTGGTTTCTTGGTTTCTTAGTCTTATTTTTAAAAATATCTGACAATGACTTCCGTTAGTGGCCCAAGGGGGGGGGGGATTCCATGGGCCCCCACTAATTAACTCATTAACGTGCTTGCCAATTTTAATTATTTGGTATGAAAAAGAAGCGCATTTACAAGTCAACCACTTTACACAAAATTTTCGGCGCAAAAATTCCCAACGCGTAAAGCGGCCACGCGAAAACAAATTTTGGGGGTCCCTAGGAACCACCCCCCCCCCCCTTGGTCACTTAAGTGTTAAGCTCACTGGTAAGCTAATGATACTCGGCTTTTCTGTGAGTTTAATCCAAGATTCCAGGTGATTGGTGAGCATGCTCTTGGAAAACTTTTAAGCTGTAATACCTTATATAAACCACCTAGAATTCACAAATATCTGTCCATGAATCAAGAAAAGACGGAATTCTTATTGCATTTTGCCACGCACTCCCCGTGTTTTTGAAAATCTGCCTTATCCTACGGTTAAACCTGTCTAACACCCTCTTCCTTCATATGTGTGGTAAGACCTTGGGGGTTTGATCACCATGAGTATGTCCCCGGGGGGGGGGGGGTTCTGGTTTTTGTTGTCGGTACCGATGCTCGTTACAAAAAAAGAGGGTACTAGCTTGCAATGCGGGACTACCGCTAGTGGTATCAATCACATAATCACGTTCTGTCCCGCTATTGGGTAATCAAATTCAGTAAGATTTGAGCTGGCTCATTGAAAACATGGGAATATTAACTTTAACATGTCATAAAATAACCCTGCAGTGTGAAATTTTCTTACAGTAGTACAAGTGGGTTATTTTGTTTTCTCATAATCACTTAAAATGTATCTTTGTTTATTCACTATTGAAAGCAAGGTCCCCTCGTGTAAATAATTTTACTGCACAGTGGGCCCGTTAGGGGTATATTTTTGCTGAAAATCGGGTATAATTTAACTGAATACTGATCCCGTTAGTGGATATATTTTCACTGACAATTGGTCCGGTTTAAGGGGGTCACTTTCAGAACCACTCTGGTAACGAGCATGGGTACCCCACAACATTTTAGAACCCACCCCCCCCCCCGGGGAGTATGTCTAATCAATTGGAGCTATTTGTAAAAGTGTAATTATCATATTTGTAACTTGTGCCGTATTCGTAGGTTTATCACTCTGATGCTTCTACCACTGTTGTACGAATCTTTAGATTCTGTTCCCGCATTGACTATGCCACCTCAGTACTATACGGAACGGCGCATAGATCTTATAATCTGCGCGTTTGTGTTTTTCGCATGCGGTCGTGATCAGCAACTTTTGATCACTCCGTCTCTGTAGTGGTGCCCTTTAATCAATACAAGTCCGTTTTGTGGTGTACGACGTCGCTTCAACGGACCGGCTCCGTCATACCATTACTGAGGTAAATTGGTATGTGTTGAACAGTATTTCTGATGGTACAAGACGAAGCTACGGTTCTTCTTTGACGTTGGATACAAACCCACACTCGTACCAAGCGTAGATTTGGCAACAACCTAGTTGTTCTTGGGCTTTGGAACAAGTTTCCGTTAACATTAGAGAGGAACCTTTATTTCCCGCGAGGCTTTAAAATTTGGTTACCTTTGGATTTTTTACTTTTCCCCCATGCGAAGGTCATGGTGTAATTAATTTCATATTTACATATTTGTTATATATAAGGCTTGTGGTTCTCTGTATAGCGCCATAAATGCGTTTATTATTATATTTGAGGAATTTGTCAGTTTAATTTTTTCCAACTAATATCGCCAATCCAGACTAACAAAATCCGGGGGGGTGGGTGGTACTCAGTGGAAAAGGGTAGTCTATGTGCCGCCGATATGGGTCACATTTTCACAACGCCTTGACTATAACATGGGGTCGTTTTTTTTTCCACCAGGCTACTATAGAAGATGGTCATTTTGTGAGGTCATTGCTACTTAAAATGGGTCCCTTTTTCATTTTTGTCCGCCATTTTACTATGAAAAGGGTCGATTTTTTCCGATTTTCGCTAAAATCACAATGAAATAGGTTGATTTTCTGATTTTTGGAAAAAGTTACTATGAAATGGGCCGATTATGCTAAGTTAACTATTAAAAAAGGTGGCGAGATTATCAAAGCCAAGCTATAGTAATAGGGTCAAATTTCGGAACCCAACTATATAAATGGGTCATATTTTTTGTATAAGTTGGGTCACTATAAACCTGGAATCGATGATTTTTTAAATTACCCGTTGAACGCAACCACCGCGTACCCAATTTTGGGTAGAGTACCCCCCCGGAACAAAATAAAGTAGTTCATTTTATCAGACCCAAGCGTGCAACGAATTAAGAAATAAGGGTGTTGCATTCGTTATGGGCGAATAAATGTGTCCGAGGTTTCCCGAAGAGGAGCATTATGAGCCATAGATGAGCTACAAACCCTTTATTTCTATCTATTTCCTAAAACATCTTGATTCAATAAGAAAAATGTATTTGCGACCCATTCTTGCAGATTATTATGTTTCAGAATCTAACCATCCCTATTCATTGTACACAAACTAGTAAATCCTAGAAATTTCACATATTGGATCCAATTTTAAATTCTCCCACGAACGACTTTATTAAAGTCGGATCCATATCCGGGTCCTTTTTCCGTATCAACCCTCGGTTGTATCATTCCCGATAAACAGCGTGTATTACGTTACCATTTTTTATTACCGATCGTTTGCGTTCACAAGTACGTATCGAGACTATTTATTTTTCGTGAACCGGAAACAGACGATCCCAATTTGCAGCTGTCAACAAGCTGGCGGGCGGCACCACCCGACCCAAAACCAAACCGGTGCCCAAATACGAGATTGCCACGTTGAATAGTGACGAGTTCGAGGATCTAATCAAGAAAAAGGACAGCGCAAATACAGAAGAAGCATGGAAGGGAGTAAACATCTTAGGGCATATCTCAAGGAAAAGAGACTGGACATAAAACTTTGAAACAGTACGAAAAAGCCACGCTCGCGGGGGTCCTTCGGAGTTTTATGGGGAAGTCCAGACGTGAAGATGGGAGCAATACAAGACAGGTCGCTGATAAATATCAGGGCATCGTTAATCGGCACCTTCGGAACAACGGACATTGTTGTCAATCTGTTAACGGAGCCAGAATTGCTCAGGCAAATTTAGCAGTTGCTGCTAATCAAGCAAAGCTTAAACGAAGAAGGGTATGGAGAACACAAACATTATGTACCTATGGATGCGAATCAGAATGACATTACAAAGCTATACAACTCTGGCGTTTTTTTTACGGAAGAAGAGTACACATATAGGCTTACAGAGAAAGTGTGGTTTTGAACTAATGGTTGTTCATCTGCCGAGCGGTGTGGAACCGTCGGAGAGAAACTATTCAAACATTCATTTTTTTGCAATTGGCGTAGATTCAGACGGTCGACGATACGTTACCAAGCCAAGGGATGTGAAATGACATGAAATGACAAAAAGATCAGGGGTGAGTGTATGAAATCTAGAGTTGACGGTGGACGGATGTATGCTATGACGGTGATGGATGCACAGTCGCGTCATTTGAAAAATACATCTCAAAGTTGAATCCAAAGATATATGCACTGTTTCAAGCACCCAAGGAAAATAGCCCCGCAAGCTGTTGATGATATTGGAGAGCCATGTCCATGGTATAAAGCAGCTCTTGTTATTGAAAAATCTCTGGTTCTTCATGGGTAAGCGTTCTACTGCTGCCGGGCTTTCACACCATTACACTACCTTAGGTTGAGATCTACATGCACACCCTCCTTGATGAAGTGCTCTCTTAAAAAAGAAAAAAGAGTGAATAAAACCACTTAAAAGAGTGACATCTCACTCCAAAAAAGAGCCCAGCTGAGGAAGCATCTTTTAGAGTGAGATCACTCAAAATAAAGAGTGAACAAAAATAACTCTAAGGAAAGAGTGAACTGAAACTCCTTTTTAGAGTGACTAGTTACTCTTATAGAGTGGTATTCTTTAGGAAGGTGTTTTGTTTTTGGTGCGTATTATGTATGTGTAGGTCATAATTAATAGCATCGTGGACATGAAGAATATTGTGGGAGCCGCCGATTCATTGGCATGATGTCAGTGTGGGATGATGACGTGTATGATACGGTATCATGATGGCCGTGAATGCATGATCGTGCGTTTCGACATTGTGTAATGAGCCTAGCCTGGCCGGGATCCTGGCCGCAGACTACAGTATGTACGAGTGATAATACAGTAGAAAATACATTTTAATGATTATCCACACTTTGTAAGTGCTATGAACTGTGACCGACAACATACAATATACTCAAACCGTGAAGATATCTATGATGTCTTCACAATTTCAACTTCGTTCAAACGTTTGCTGGAAGGTCTCACTTAAATCGTCCGCCATGTTGTTCGAAAATAATCACCGCGTTGCGGCGCTTTCTGGATTGGGGACTATTAGGTCAATCGAAAAAACAGAGTGAGGCATTTTCTCAATCATCTTTAGAGCTAAAACCCGCGTCGATAAGAGTTCAGAGTGGGCTTCACTCCGAAGAGAGTGGCATTTGAGCCACTCGGGAAGAGAGTTGATCTCTGGTTACCGCGAGTGAAGGTTGTCGGGTTGCATTTCTCGCTCTTTTAGAGCTAAAAGCCACGCGATTAGAGTTAATTTAAAATAACTCGAAATTCAGAGGTGATTTTTCACTCTTTCATTAAGAGAGCGGTTGTGATGACAAAGGATATCTGCAATAAGTGTCAGGCCACAGAGAAATGAAGCAAATGACCGGCATTCGGTCCTATGTTGGTCGCCCAAATGATGCCAAAAACAAAAACTGTCAGATGCACTATGCTAACGTCAATTGGACAAATTGCACGATACCAGGAAACAAAACCACAGATAAGCCTATCAACGTCAACTGGGTTGCTTCTCCTGCTCCTGGAATGTCGTCTGTTGCAGATCCTGGAACAGAAAGCTGAGTCCTATTCTAAGTTTATTCTCAATATAAATCCCTTGAGGAGGAGCTTACATCAGCAAATGCAATCGCCACAAATGGATAGGCCCTACATGGTCTTTGAGTGAAGTAGTCCTGGAGAGAATATGCCGTCACAGAGCACCGTGCCCAGCAGAAAAATCCTAAACTCGGTCACTTGCACATGTTCGGAGCAGTTTCAACCGCAGCCAATGAACTTCAACAACTGCTCGGTGACAATTAAATATAATTATTCAGAGTAGTATAAGAATTGTCCACGCCAGACTTGTTTTGTTGTGTGTTAGGAACATTGACAGTTTGTACTGTCAAGGGTTGCTGTTTTTCAGCATTTGGAGTAGGGCCGACAAGAGAATGGGGCCCCGGGGGACAAGGAGTTACGGCCCCTTTAAATAAATGTCGACATTTATATAGCGCCCGCCGCCTTTCACAATGTATCAAAAGCGTTTACATTTTCCGCTGCCACTAGGATATGTCAGCTGCCTTACAAATGCCCAAAGGGAATACTCATACCTTTGGGCGGCGATCAATGGACAATATTCCTAACCAGCTCCCCATTAGCACCTGGGTGGGGAGAGGCAGCGAGGTATAAGTGCCTTCCCAAGTGCACACAACACATTGGCCATAGCGGACTCGAACACAGTCCTTTGGCCTAGATGAGGCTGTCGTTGTATCCACTGGGCTGGACCACATGCCCACTAGGGAGGGAAAAGTTGAAGTTGCAGGTCCTGCGGCGCCATGACGCCGCGTAGGGTGTGGGAGAGGTATATGTAGTTGATCGATTGCAAATGGGTTTTTTTTGAATAATGATCAGTCCGAGGTAATAAATAATACAAAATAATCACTCAGAATATCTGAATGTTCGTGAACCAGGTGCATGCAATTGTATTCTTCGCATGTTTGGATAATCTGGAGGGAAAACAAAACTCCATTCAACATAATTTTACCGTCCAAACGTCCCTCTACCAACGCTTTGATAAGTACAGACTGTTACCACGCACTGTTCGCAAGTTGCCCCTGCTTGAAAGTAAGATAAAAACATTACTTTTCCTGGGTATTTTAAAGCTTGGAGCTGGTTTGTTCTAGCTACTAAAAAAACTGCCACAAACACAAAAACAACGCCAATAACTGTAATAAAATGGATCCATATGTGTGTTGGAACATAAACTCTTCTTTGGAAAAATGTTAACTCAACATTCGATACATTTTTGACCTCCAGTTTTTACCCATTTCTCAATTTACCATCATACAGCAGAAAACTTTGTGGGACCGCCGTGGTGCTTGCCTGTGGCGCAAATTTACCAAAATGCACCGGTTGATCCCCGTGGGGAGACAACATTTTGCTTGGGTTTATCCGGGTACTCAATTCCGGGCTTTTTTGATACTGTATAAAACCACTCACATAAATAAAAGAAAATCTATATATGATAAGAGCAAACAAACTACAAAAAAAACCAAACCGCTCTCCTCCATGGTTCACTTGGAATTTGGCAAAAGTGAATCATAAACACACCGTCCTTTGGAGGGGACGCACTGCAAAAACACCGTTGTTTAGATTTACACCGATGGTGTTGAATAACACCAATGCCGAGGTTTGAGAGGACCACACCTATTGGTGTTAAACTTACACAATCGTGTTATCTTGACACTAATTTTGGTGTTCCAATATATAACATACCACTTCTTGGGTTAATTCTACGCCACATGTCGGTGTTATTATGTATTTTAACACCCTCCTGGGGGGTTAAATTGACACAAAAAGAACTGGTTTAATTAACACCGCTTGGTGTAAAAATTGCATCACTGTGTTAATTTAACACCCGCTTGGTGTCCCAGGAGGACTACACTCTTTGGTGTTAATTAACAACAAATGTTGGTGTTAACTGTTATCGCTTGTAACATCTACCATGTTAGTTTCGAAATAATTTTGCTGTTTTAATTGTTTGTTTCTATATTCGCTGCTTACTTTCTCGCACTACATAAGCAGACAACCAAATGCATAACAAAAATTTGCAGCAGCACCAAGCGGTGTTAAATCCTAAACTTAACACAGAAAATTAACTGACAAGCTTAAACACCGACCTGGGTTGCATATTCAACCCCGGAGTTTTTGCAGTGCGTTAAGAGCCGTCGTCCTGTAAACTACAGAGAGTCACAACTCTACATGGACATCGCAGCCAGTTGCAATTAAAGAGTAGGGTGAAACCCCTGAATGTTTCCAATCCGTCCCAGCATCAAACGGGCCATGTTTATTGCGTCCGTATATGGGATACATGCATGCGGCCGGAACAGTTTCTCAGCAGAATTAATCCGGACACCATTACGAGCCATTGCCGAAGACTTGGGATACGAAAGACGACCTCTTACTCAGGAATTCCGGTTAGTCGGCATTTTAATTGTTAGTACTTTTTCGTTTGCTGAGAAAGAAGTATCGCTTTGAGAAAGTTGCCCTCATTTGCAGTGTAGGCTTGAGCATCCCTGTTGGGCGCTTTCACGGGAGAATAGGTTAATCTTGGCCGGACCTGTCTCCAGGATAACCCAACTGCAGAGAACACAAAAGAATCCCCTGCAGAAATATATGTAATGTTCAGGTGAACCAGGTGCATGTATTGTATTCTTCCAGCAGGTTTCTATGATCTGGAGGGCAAACAAAGTCCATTCCAGCAGAACTTAACCTTCCGTGAAAGGGCCCTATGTAGCAGATTTGTTTGATCACAATAAGACTAGACCTCGTTCACTTTTGCAATTCAATTACATGGTATTTACGCTCATTCTCCATCATGGCATCAGTAGCTATCAGTCTGCTTAGCTCTATTTCGACTTGTCCTTTTAAGTGATCTGCTCCTTCGCCTGCCATCTTCCAATTGGAAAGAGTTGTTTAGTTGTAAAATATGAAGTAGCTGACAACACTTACAACCACTACAGTCCTTGTAATGACGCAAAAGTTTTATGATGTTGAACAAAAGACATTTTTAAATGCAATCCGCATTTGGATGTGGTCCCCCCGCCAGGTCACTGGCTCACGCTAACCGCATTCTGAACCAGGATCACAATAGAACTCCATGACAGGTTACAGAACCAACCATGGTACGGACATGTTGGCGTTGGTGTCGCATCGGAGCCCTAGTCCGGGCTCCATTGACACAAACGGAATAAAGTGTGAACTCTGTTGCGTGAAAGTAAACCGAATCGAGTGCCCTTCTTCGCCGTTGTAGTAGAGGAGGAGCAGAACATATCAAGGGGGGGGCCTTATTTAAGGAGTTCGTTTACCTCCCACGCAGAAGAGGTTTTACCCCTTTGGTAGTTAGTATGACCCTCTACATCAATGCTAGGTAGGTAAGTACTCTCAAATTGTGGTATCACTTTTTCAATAGGTGCCAATTTAAGTTTACACAGGGGTCAAATTTTTAAAATGCCCCATCATGGTTGAAATGTATCCATATTGTCCCAACTCATCATAATGATTCCAAAAATCGGTGATTTTGTGATAAATACGCCTTTTTTTTAGCATTCTCCTTCGCAGTTATATTTCCTAGACAATACCAACTAACTGTGCAAAAATATCAAATTTTGAAATTGTGGGGGGCGGTCTCTCAAAAATGTGCCATATGGCTTTAAAAAGGTATGTACAATTAGGTATGTAGGTGATTATAATAATAATGCCAGAGCGTTGTCGCGTAATGTGTTTGCTATTGACCTGTGTCCCAGGCGTAGCCGGGGGGGGGGGGGGGGGAAGGGGGCAGCTGCCCCCTGTGGGGAATCTTGCACCCCCCTCCCGAAAAAAAAGCTGGCTACGCCACTGCTGTATCGTTATGCCTTGATAACGAAGCATGATGTGGAAGTTTGAGATTTTATCCATTTGGCTTGGCGCGTTCATGTGTGAAAGCACGATGGGCACTTTGATGGCCATTTCAACTTCGTTCGGATTTTTTAGGTGGGGAGTATATGTCAAATTTCGGTCTTTTCTCCGACACTGATCCAGTCCTCTGACACTGATATGAAGAGTGCATACTTTTTTTACTTTAATTGCTGTATTTTTTGAAGGAATTTTTTGACTTCAGCTTCACGGTTAAAGTTTGCCCAGCAACAAATATGAAAAACTGATGGCCGTTATCGGGTCTAGAATTTATTTACGTCATTGATTTGGCACATAATCAGTTGAACATTTCGGGGTTGACGACTCTGTTACAGGCCCAAAGAATTTGCAATGATTTATTTCTTTTTGAGTAGATTGAATCAGAATATTAGCACATAAAATATTATAAATTAGTCTAATTAAATACAATCTAAATATACCTGGTTTTTGGTGCATAACTGGTGTGGGTGTAAGCAAATAGATGAACCAGAAGATCTCAAAAGTCTCAGAAAAGCGGGGAAACTTCTGGAAGGTACCCTGAACCTTAGTGATGTTATTAGAATGTGCTCCACTGAATTTTTCTGAATCATAGATGGCAACCTACTGTATCTACAGGCCAGTTGCTCGTGTGTGGGTTATGGCTTATGAAACATTCAATATGGGAACATTGGCTGAAATCCAGAATTATGATGTATGCGCTATAGTAGTAACATCATGACTCATAGTAGAGAGGACCTGGATCCCTCTAGTATTGTTTAGAGGATATATAAAGCCTGGTGAGAGAAGATGGAGAAGAGTATTAACAACATCTTACCCAAGTTATAGTAGAGTATGCGTGACTAGTTGCTTCAAAGTTGACAGCAGTAATAGCAGTCAAATATATTCTTCTGTAGTGTACATTGTCATAGTAGTCTCAGCTCCAGTAGTTCCGTCCGATGGTGAGCCGGTTCGGTTTTTATTATTTGTGGCCTCTGAGTTATCCAAGGGTAAACAAGCTACAGCACTTGTGACTTTATATTTAGTCGACCTCCGAGCTTCTGGAGTCAAGGAGCTGGTTTTCAGTAGGACAAGTTCGTCCGTGGCAACGGCCACTACTGCAAATAGTTAAGTTTTACGCTGGAATTCCCCAGGAATCTTTGCAAGTTCGGCATCCTAATTGTAATCTCGCTGCAGCCGCGTCGCGGCACACACCGGTAGTAATTATTTAGTAGTTCATAAATTAACAACTTTATTATAGATAAATCTTTGATATGATACCTAATCGATGTTTGAATGAGATTGGTTTAAACACACAATTAAAAATAAATACTTGGTTTTTAAAATTGTAATTCAAGTTCACAGTGTATTGTCTAGTTATTCAGAGTTTGAATCCGTATCTTTTTTTTGTTTTGAGGTGATTTTGGCATTGGTCAAGGTGACCGTAACAAACTCGATTTGACCTAAAGTTGCACAGACGAAGGTTCACTTCAAACTCAATATTTTTGCTATAGACCATGGGAGTTTAAAATTAAAATTTTACTGCCTTTGTCTTTTTACCAAAGTCCGTGTTGACGTTTTCTGTACTCTGTTGTCAGGAGAAGAGGAAAGAACACCAATTCGGCCAACCAAAGAGTAATAAAAAAATTATTAAAACAAAACACCGTGGTGCGCTTATTTAGAGTTTCTCAGTAAAGGTCTACTGAGACAAGGTATTTGGATTTCGTCTATTTGGAGAATGATAAACATTAATTGGCGAACAAGACAAAATGGGAAAAATTTTGGTTTTTCCTATTAAAACAGGTTGTTGGATTGTACATTCATATCTTTACTTTCCCAGTGGCGGGGATTAAGAGTCCGCAGTAGTGTCAGCAGCTGCTGACAGGGTCACCCTAAAATTTTTGCTCTCGGGGCCCCTCAGATATCCCCTAGTCACACTAAAGGGGACATTGCGTCATTTCGCGATTAATAAACGTGGCCCCCATTCTTAACGACTGCTGACAGGGCCCATTTCCTTAACACTCGTCTTACCAAGCCTGTTTTGTAACTTGTTTACCAAGCGGGGGGTGGTACACCCCCCCTCGAGATTTTGTTATAAAGCACCCGATGCTTATGATTTTGATACCAGTGGATAGCAATGGTCCTCCTCTTCTTATTGATACAAAATAAATACCAACATACCTAGTATGGCGTCACAATAACGTCATCAAGTCCGCTAGTCGGCAAAACTGGCATTTTCCATAGAAAATATGCAGAAAATCCAATTGTGCGCTAAAAACCGTAGGAATATAGGATTTCATGCGGTGTTTAGTAGCTCTAAATGATGGCAAGTGCTAGATTTACATAACAGTTTTGAGCCCATACTGTGCATAATATTTTCCAAAAAGCAAACATAAATATCCATGGATGTGTAGCATTCACCCCCCCCCTTATCCTTCGACTTTGACGGCATACCATAACACCGGTGAAGGTGGGCTACTTCAGGTTTTTCGTATAATGACCGAAAAAGGGATAAGAGAACGATTACTAGAAGCTTTACGAAAGGTTTTTTCGGCCATTTTAGCGACACGGCTCCCGACAGTTCTCTAGGGGGTAACCCCCCCCCCATGGTATAAGACGAGGGTTTTAATCGCCGCTGTACTTTCCAGTGAATTGGTCGAACAAAAATGAGCAAACTGGTCGCATAGAAATGAGTTAAAGCAATTTTAAGCACATTTTTTGAAGATGGCGCCCAGATTTTTCCAAAAATGGATTTTTACACGGTTGACATTGGTACACTGGCTAGTAACTATCTGTGAAGGTTAAGACTCGAAAATGTCTGTCAGAAAGGAAGGAATTTTGTAATTAGAATCATTATTATCGGAGATCAAGATAAGAATTCAACGTGCTGCGGATGGAAACGGCCTCCCATATTATATAGCCGGGAAATAGCGCCATAAGTGGTTAACGCTCAATCCATTAGTTGTTTTATTGGTTCAGGCAAGTCAAGGTAGAGCGTTATATTCTCGACAGGTGGCACTATTTAATCATGGACGGACATAAACGTGCATTCCAGCTCTGCCGTCAAGCCAATATGGGATCCCAATTCTAATTACAAAATCGATTATTTTTATGACACATAAGCATTTCTTAGCCATTCTCGTTCGCAGGTATAGTTTCCTAGACAATTTAGCAATGTAACGTGCCAAAATATCACTTTTGAAAATGGGGCCCTCTTCAAAAATCTGCTATTAGTGCTTTAAGTTAAATGATACACCACGATCACGGGACAAGGGTTTGTCTGTCTGTCCAGGGGGTTAGGTCTATACGAGGCATGTTGTTCACATCTCGGCAAGATATCCGTCCGTTGAAGAACCCGGCATCCGACCCCCCCCCACTCTCTCGTTTGGGTTTATCGTGGTTCGAGACAGGCATACTCGAAAAATGATCTAGTGGATCTATGACAAAATTAAAAAAAATGTACACTAGATAATACAAATCGGTCTATACATTTGTCACAATTCCTGCCAAATATCATTGAGGAGTAAAGGTGGTATTTTTAGATCCATTTGGGTTAAGCAGAGAAATCGAAGATCTTTTAAGAGCTACTAAAATGGATTTATAGAGCGCCTTATGTTATATGGCCTCCATTTTTCTGATTAAACTTTTACAAATTTCTCATTTTATGTGAGAAAAGATTTCTCACGGGAAAAGTATTTGGTTACTATAAAAAAAGAGAGAGGGGCATATCCTAGTTGTGTTGCTAAGTGCACCTGTGTAGATTACACAACAGGGGAGAAAGTGGGGAAATTCCCAAGATGAAAACTTAGAAACTGAGTTACTTTTTTATGTTTGAGATCAGAACATTGTAAGATCAGGGAATTCCCCACAAAGTTATATAGGGGAAAGTGATGTGGTTTCAAGGTGATTGGTAAACTTATGGAATTCAATTGGTCTCAGCCAGTGCAAGGTTATGTTATGCATGATGTGTTGTAAGGTCTATTTTTAGACTTGGTAACTTTGTGAAGTCAGTATATATTTGAAATTTGAGTTTAAGTCTCGCCGTCAGCACGTTGCAATCAGGCTTGCAGTATGTTTTATAGCCTAGATTTAGCTACACTTAATGGTTAGATATAGCTCCACACAGTTGCCAGGATTTATAATTCCAGTGTGAGCAGAGGTGCTGTATTATTTCTACTGTCGTCTTTGAAGCCGAAAGTGTGGGAATCAACTAAGATTCAACTTTCTGTGGACAGATAGAAATCGTGGTTGATTATCTTGGACTGATATGACTGTGGATTTATTATCAGCGAGGGACGTAATTTACCCTGGTCGTCTTGAACTGCTGGCACAAAAGTTCCCTTCAGGACAAGAAGATTCCAAGGGAAGATTACCTGAGGATGTAATCGTGAATTGCATGCTGTCATTTGAAAAGTCTTTCGACTCCGTGAGGACATATCATCGTTGAACTGCAACGCGTATTGTGGAATTATGGACATTAGTGGGCGACAGTTAGGTATAAATCTGTTAAAATTGTGTGTAATTGTGTAGTTTTGATTCTATGTAATGTTTTGGACATACCAAAATAACCATACCCGAAATCATTAAAATCTGTTGTGTAAAATTTCGCTCACTTGTGCACAACGGCTCATTCATTTGTGTTTGGAAAGGTATTTCTGACCTCCTTAGGCTTCCATAGACGTCACTAACACTTATAACTTGCCAGGAATACACAGGTTCTGTCTAATTTTATAGAAGGAGTTCCTAAAGATAAACGCCAGATAAGCTTTAATTCGCTTTATCATTCCTCCCTAAATTCATTTATCACATTCACATGGCTACAACTCCCTCATCTCGTTCGATGACATAAACGGTCTGTGCTATGAGAAGTCGCCATTTTACTAGCCGCTAGCCACACATGGCAATTATGGAACTAACTGCTCTGTATGCATTTAGCGGCTACATGGAAAAGCGCCACCAGTTACAGCTTTCCTAAAGACATCATTCAGTGAGGCGACCTAAACGAAACGTTAGAATTTAAAAAAGATCTTATGCTCCTAGTACAAAATCTACCATAATCTACCATTTGGAGTCCGTAGTCAGCCCATCCCACTTATAATGCAAGGAATACTAGAAGGCATCAACAGCAATTCGTTGAACATCATTCACTCTACTACTTGTATATTACAATCAGTTTCGAAAAATATTACCACAAGCTGTCCCAATTCCGTTCCGGTAAAGTGGAACCAATGGAAATAAGCTTCCTCCACAGGCTTTTTGGGCTATCCAGGACATTGTCCGAAAAAATCAAATCAATATTTAGCCAACATGGCCAAAGAAGTTTACAATCGCCCCTATTATTTCAAGACCCGTAACGGATTGGAACAAGTTACGAGCCTATGTTATCAAATATATAGTTATATCCTTTATAAAGAAACGCGAAGAAATTCTTCAAAAGCAATTTTATGGTTATCTGTTCACTACTGTCCCATACGATTCACCAGGTCCTAAGTTGGTGTGATGCATCATGCATTTTACTGAGCAGAAAGCAGGAGTCGAATACCACCTTTTCAGCATATCGATCCCTTGCTCTCACACGTCGTCCCTCCCACTCATGTTTTTCTCATTTCTATTCTATCGTTTCCTAATTGCACCATCAGCCCAGAAGGTTTTGATCAAATGAACGAAGTACCAATATCTGAACACGGGAAAATTCAGAGAAAAATATAACTTTTGCAAATATGAATGTCTGCCGGAGACCCACTGCCGTGTGTGGCCCTGGGGGAGGGGTAAAGTTATTATGGGGGGTCAAATGTTTAAACTGCCCTAAATCTAATGTAATATAGCTCAAATTATTCCTTAGGTAACCAGGAGTAAAAAAGTCAATTGGGTCACATGCATGTAGTGCTTCCTTTCCAAGATATTTGGAAAACGGGCTAAAGGTCATTTGTTTATTCAAGAAGGTCAACGTTTGTAATACCAATATTTCTTTGTAAAAATATCAAAAAAATTATTTAATGACACTGATTCAGAATATGCCTTTCATTTTACATAGGGTTGGTTCCCTTTAATAGGGAGGGGTGTTTGGAAGTTCCCATCCCCATAGAGTCCTACAGGGAATTTTTTACCCCTTCCATTATAATAATAATATAACCATTCTTATATAGAGCATTACACACAAAGTCCCAATGCGCTGGAGAAAGAACACAGAAAGAGAAATACATAGCAAAAACATAGATTACAGGTTAGCATTATAGGCAATTTCAAATAAATGAGTCTTAAGATATGATTTAAACTTGATCAAAGAGTTTGCAGTCTTGACTTGCAGTGGAAGCTGATTCCATAAGGTAGGTGCAGCAACAGAGAAAGTACGCTGGCCATATGATTTTGTGTTGAAAGGTTCAGTAACAAGTAATGATTGCGAGTTTGAACGAAGATTTCTAGAGGGTTTGTAAACGTGAAGAAGTTCTTGAAGGTAGAGAGGAGCACAGCGCCACAAAGGGAGTTGTAAGTACTCTAAGTCACTGGATAACGACCAAACACTAACTCATTTACAAGAGGATAACACGTTACTGTATCAACGGTGAAACTGGCAATGATGAATGAACCAGAGCTAAATATAAGCCCGTCACCCAACAGGGATGGGCAATAACACAAACTGGCGTAACCACTTTCTTCCCTTCAAAAAGGTGGGAGAAAAGGCATATAATAATATAAGAGGCTTCTGCTCATACTACAAAAAAACACTAGAGTCATTGCTCAAAGTCACAAAATGAAGGCAAAAGTACGCTAGTCCAGTTCAAAGGACCAAAGGTTATCAAAAACTTAAGGCCTTCACAGGGGTAGACTACCCTCCAGCCTTTGGGGATTATTCTGCCCCTTAATTAATAAAATCAAGCTGCTGTGGAACACAACTAATCCAAAGCAAAATCTTCAAGGTGCTTAGGAAGTTTACGCTGACGTCCAGAACGTCTTGGCAAGCTATTGGGTGCTGTCTCTAGGTTTCCACTATTCATAGGGCTGCAGACAGGATCAAGATTACTAGCTCCTAACTGTTGACTGAGCTCCAGCTGCTGGCTTTCTGGTTCTTGGGTAGTACTAGTAACTGGGAGATCTTCTGTAGAACTGGCTGGTAAAGATAGTTCAGATGGAATAAGAGGTGGAGTCGGGGGCTTTGGCATGGGCTCAACATAGATTGTCCTCACCTTCTGTGTCAACTGATGCTAGGGATGATCCAAACGGATGAGTTGGGTGTGCTCAAAGTGACTTTGGACCCGATTATAAGCGTCTGACTTTGTTTGGATACTATACTCAAGTGATATTTCTCAAACTGAGATCCAACAAAAAACTTGCGAACATTTCACACCCCATGTCCTCTGACGGAAGTGAACTCAATCTCTGGTCCTGGCCAGCGTGGCCTGATTTGTCGCGGTCTGAATACAGGTGCACTAGGTCACCGACTTCCACTTGAGTAGTGGGGGCAACTGATCCTAAGGTTGCCTTTGACTTTTCACTAGGGTGTGTTCTGCCTGACGCATCTGATTGTTGTGACTGGATCATCGGGTGGTCAGAGAAGATTTACTGGTTTGTGAACTGATCTCGTTGAGACCACATCTCATGTGACGAGAGACCGCGTGACCTAATACGAGAAGTTTTACTACATGGCTGTGGCGAGTGAGAGCGTGACAAAGGGATACAGGGCCGCCCAGTGGTCCTGGCGTAACATTCATCCATCTAATTCGCGAACATTGTGCCTTCTCTTGTCGAACTACTCTGGTATAATTAACTTGTCTTACACAATATCTTGACGCGTTCCAACATCAATGCTAATGGGATAAATGCCCCCCCCCCCCCTAGGAACTCATCAGCGACAAGAGCGTGAAAACCAGGTGCGGGATCAGTAGAATTACAGCCGTGGACCCATCATGGGATGCATTTCTAATGCAGATCAAGGGGATCAAGGCATCACGAAGCGCTTTTGCTCATGCTGTTCGTTATCCACAAGGCACGACTGGGGAATGACAGTGGTGTTTTTACTTCACCCAGCAGAATAGGATCAATACTGTGGCGGTTACGCATTAGGACATCTGCTGAAATGAGACGCCCAAACAGACTTCAGGACGATCTCTTATCAGAAGATGTAGGGCTGAGTACGTTGCGAAGGGATGCACAGTGATGAAAGCTGAATGTCACCTGCTCAATAACTTGTCCCTGTCCCAGCGTAGAAAAATCGGACAAGTCGCGCTCGGCGATCATAGCAACTTGCTGGTGATGAACTGGATGGACCCTCAACTAGGAATGTCTGCAGGGCAGTAGCTGTGAGGCCATTTCAGAAACGTGGCGAGGAACAATAAGACACCTCGCTTGTTCGGGGAAAGGGGCTGTCATTCACGGCGGACGAACACACACATGCCCAACTACCACTTGGCAATGGAACAACGTGTAGGTATCGTTTCACATTCTTTGCTCCTTAGTGGTCTTTTTTGATGGCCGTGGTTGTACCCCTTCAGCACCAACAGAAATGCTGATCTTGAACGTTCATAACCGTAATTACAGAACCACTTCCAAACTGAACTGGATGACAAGACATGAGCTTCTGCTGGTGAATCAGTTTGACGGCCTTAGCAATTGCCATGAGATGTTACTCCCCTCTTCATGTTTAACCAAGCTGCAAATCTGGCAGGTTGGGCCTGGGCAATCAGGAGCATTGCGGCAGGCGGGCGACAATCAGATGGGAAATGTTGGCTGATCCGAGACTGACGAAACTGTCACTTCATAACGGCTAACTGTGGACATAAATGTGGACACCCGAGGACTGGCGGAAAATTTTCCACGGCAAAGCTTCTCAAAGGCCTGCACACACGGTTTGCTATCAGTAAGGATACAAGCATGGTGTCTGGATGCACATAAATGAAAGGACTGAAGTGGCTTGGTAATGCAGACAATAGACAAGCTTCCACGTCACATGGGTAGCCAGGTGGGCGTTGGCGTCCATGCAACTTGGCACTGAAGAATCCAGCAAGGTATGTCTGCCATTGCGGGTTATATACAAAGTTTAACCAATACTGTGCTTCTTGACAGAGTCATCACTTACATCCAATATGGTCATCTGGGCGTCGGAACGTGTGATAGTACCATGTGGGATTTTAGGGCAGCTTGAGCAGTCTTGCAACGGCAGCAGATAGGTCATCAGACCCAATGTGATTGTTTGATCATTGTGTCGGACGTCCATGCTACCACAACATCTACTTGGGGGCCAAAAGTCTAGCACAATCAGAATTACGCGAGCCAAGATTTTGAATGCACCAATTACAATCTCATTCCACCGACCTTTTCTGGTGGTGCACAACTGGAAAGCGTAGCCACACGGTGTGGACTAGCCTGAAGAGTTCCATTGGACCAAATCGCTAGATGAACAGTACTTTTGGGACAAATAACCGCTTGGATGCAGAAAGACGCAGATGGACTTTGTACAGAGAATTCAGACTCATCTCTCAATTATGCTCAACTCATCAATGTTGTCACCACCGCAGTAACAAACATCAGCAATCTTTGCAAAACCACACCTTCTTTCTTCAGGAATCACCGAGAACACGGCACAGTCGCTCTTCAAGTTCCGTTTCCGAACCAGGCATACCCCATGGCGTATCTTGTTGTATACCGAGCTCACGAAATGGAGTCGCTACAACCAGAGTAATTTCCATAGACGGCGAGAGCAGGGGAATCACTGTGAGGTCATTGCTATAAGGGTACGTTCCACTAGCAATCTTACGTAGGTAGATTCCCATATCATCATAAGTGAAGTGCTGGGGTTTTGTCTGTACCTTCTACATCAGCGTAATTCAGTAACTATCGAAAACCGCACTGGGCTTCTTGACCACGGATAGGGGTTGAGGTACTTCATGCAATACCGACATCTTCTGGCTGTGTAAAGACCCCAAGATTTTCAAGCTCTCAAACTGTGTGTTGCAGTTCCTGGAGTTTATCATGGGCACACTGGGGAAGTCGGCCTTTGCGTTGTGTTGGCTGGACTGGGCCCATATTAACAACAGCTTCAAGGGACCGGCAGCGCCATTGTATCCAAGGGAAGTGGTTGGTCAAAAACTACTTCATCAAATTCTTCATGCAGAGAGCACGAATTTGGATTTTACGTCCGGCTCCCCAAGTATGGATCTGGATCCAGAGAGACACTAGCTGAGTTTCCTTTTGGGAGAGAGGCCTTGGTGTAGGGCATGCTTGATTCCTGCATGGGCGCTGTCTTTAGTGCATGGTTGAGGTACGTAATACTGCACGGATTTGCCCAACCTGCTCTTGTCGCCTAAGGACTAGTCGGCTCGCTGCTGTATTGGTGGATGCGAGACTTTGCCGCAACACTCTGAATGCGACTTGTGAGACAGGCCATATAATCTGGCTGATCGGAGGGTCTTGCACACTACCAGCAACACGTGGTTTCTAAGCAAAATTGGAGTCGCACTCTAGCTACATCTTCAGGAATAACCCCTCAATGTATCGCCAGGCCAATACAGTAGTGCTGTGCTATGGTGCACGCAGAACAGAGCTTTCGACGTGGGGGGGCGGTGTGGTGTTTACAGAACCTTCTGTTGATCCATTACGTGTAGATGGTGCCATCACAACTTGATCTGCTGTTTTGGTCAGGACGAATGCGACTGCGTTCAGCTTCCATAAAATGGGAATTCCTCCATTCTGAACATCAAGGCTTCTACCACCAAGACCAACGAAAAGGAATTTGTGGCCGTCGCAGTGAAGGTGAGCGATGTTTCCTCCAACCACTCAGAGGGTACTGACCACGTTCCTGGTGGGCAGACTGGGTGCTCTTGCGAATGTTGACGCCTAGGGATCGAACCTTAGATTCGCGGATGAGATTTCATGTGGCTCCACTATCAATCGTGAGACTCTCAGCCCTGCATGATGTTCCACAAAGTTTCCAAATAAGTAAGACATACCATTCTGACCACGTAGGGCATGGCTCTGACACCTGGGAATCATCCATGTTTCTCGTCGATGAGGCACACGTCATATTGTTGTAGTCGCATCTGATTCATCAAGGATTGTTGGACACTTGACGACTCTCGCGATATACTGGCGGTCTTGCCTGGAAGGTGTGCATTCGCTAAGGAAGTGGTTTGAAATCAGCAACGTCCCACCTGCGTGCACAAGGGACACGACTTTGTAGGTCGTTTAGGCTTGACCCTCGCTTGTGTGAGGCTTTTTTGCGGCACTCTTGCGGGGAAATTGTGGGCGTGGTGTGACGGTGCTGCAAGCTCCGAGCATCTCAGTGGTGTGAAGCTCCTCTGTAGTGAGTCTAGGGCCTGGGATATTCGGGTTGATGGAAGCAAGGTGCGTGACCGAGTTCTGTTATCCGTAGCGTTGCTTGACGAGGCATGGAAGGTCGCTATGGATCGACGGGAAGCATGTCAGGACTACAAAGTTCTCGAGTGAGGGGTAAGCCCTTCTTCTTCGGTAATCAGGCTTGACCATGATGTGTGATTCCACCACCCTGGCAGAGGAGATTAATCTCAACAAATGTCATGATGCGTTGATAAAGATCCTCAGGGCGTTCATCATTCACCTTGATGCGTATTGCTGCAAAATCAAGGAAATGACCTCTCCGGTGGACGGAATCCATAATGCAGCCGAATTTATTGCCAAATGTCATTGATGCAAGTGCCGTTTTTCACAACATGGTATTGCGAGATATAACGTGGGGGCATATTGCGATTTTGGGCCTAGCATTAACCACTGCATAGCAACTTTTCTTTGGCAGTCCTGATAATGACCAAACACTAACTTATTTTTACAAAGGAACACGTTACTGTATCAACGGGAGTAAACTGGCAATGATGAAGTAACCAGAGCTAATATCGAGCCCGTCACCCAACAGGGATGGTCAATTACACAAACTGGCCGCAGCCATGAATACAACTTGTATCCTAGAAGAATCTTGTGAAATGCGGCATTTAACAGTTGCCATGCAAAATCTTGAAGAACTGTGGAGAATTGATCCCGGGATCGAGTAAGAGTTACAGCCTTGCAGCAGAATTTTTGTATGCTTTGTATTTAGCGATTGAGTTCAGGAAGTCCATGAGGAGGCTGCTTACAGTTATCAAGGCACAGGTACAAAAGCTGGATCTTGCTTTTTGGTGGTCTGTCGATCTAGAAACTTGCGAATCTGACCGATCTTGTGAAGAGCAAGTGATGCAGAGTGACATATGTTGTTAAGATGGATATTCCAGCTGAAGGTTATTTTCAATACTTACACCAAGAGTCTAGCATGTGGCCCCCTAATCATTTGGTGAATATCCCCAATGAAAACAATGGTAAAGATGAATGATTCCTATCGTGCTGCATGTGAAGGACTTCCGTCTTGTCTTCATTGAGTTTTAGTTTGTTTTGCCGTAGACCATCCTGATGTTCTTTGATGCCTCGTTCGAGTCTAGGATAACAGATGACGCTGATCTTCAGTCAAAACAACATATGTTTGTGTGTCATATGCATAAATCATTCTCTTTAATCATGAGCTGCATTATGTCCTCAAGAGGAGATGTATAAATTGAAAAGACATATGGCCCCAAACAAGCCCTATGCACACCTTCATCAAGCCACATGGGGTTAAAATGTCAATTATAACAACGGACTGAGCGAGTTAATATGATTCAAACCAAGCTAAAGAAGAACCAGTTATTCCAAATCGTTCAGACACAGACGATTGAAAGCACGAGCTTCAATTGTTAATGGTATCACATGCGGCTGATAATCAAGGAGTATAGCACAGCTTCCTGCCTCTTCAGCTACATTAATAAATCGTTGCTGATAAACACGTAGGAGGGCATCTCCGTGGCTGTGTGGATTTTATAAGCAGACTGCGTTTGCCGTTGTAGGTTGTGACTTTGCGGAAAGGTGGTCTTGGAATTTGCGGTAGCACACGTTCCAAGAGTTTTTTGGGAGAGAAACGCAGATTTACTACGGACCGTGGTAGTCTTTAAGATCTCAGAGTCCAATCTTGGGTTTTTTTTGAGGAGAGGATGATGTGGGAAAGTTTGGGAAAGCACAGAAAATAGCCAGTTTCAAATGAAAGACATTCTATTATTTTGGTTTATATTGGCACCATTCATCAATACATTTCGTCAGTCACCGAGGTAGGTATGGGATCAATGTCTACAAGAAGATGAAGGTGCCTCAGTAAAATTTTTCTCACAGAACCTCATAAGTGACTTGAACCCGGTGAAGAACTGTATTTGATGGTGGAGGACGCACTGCAAAGAGATTCGGCGTAGTGTATTATCACGTTCATCCCTTAATTCCGACGGATTTGTCCTGCACAGAATTGAGAAATGATTCCAACATTGGGATGGATATTTTCTGACGGGCAAGACTGCAAAGACTTTGGTGTGCATAACTGGTTAATCTTACGGAATAATTGACAGCGAGTCACATTTTCAAGTTGTCACTTGTGATAGTTGGCTTTAGCTTTCATTGATCAATGTTTTGTAGTGAAAGCACTGCTCTTTGAAAAGCTGCCTATGAATTTTCAATTTCCGAGAGATCCAACGGCGCTCTCGTCGACGAAGTTATAATAACAAGACGATGATGCCAAAAGTGCAAAAGCAGTTCATATTTGGAATCGTATCATAAACATTTCAAGAAAATACTTTTACAAAGAAATCTGGGTCTAACCAACGTTGACCTTTTTTGAATAAACCAATGACCTTTAGCCTATTTTCCCAAATATCTTGGAAAGGAAGCACCACACGCACGTGACCCATTAACGGTTTTACTCTTGCTTACCTAAGGAATAATTTCAATCGATTTAGAGCAGTTCAAACATTTGACCCCATAGTAACTTTACCCCTCTCCGAGGCAAACAAGCAGCAGTGGGTTCGCGGAAAGACATTCAATTTTGAACAAAAAGTTACTTTTTCTCTGAATTTTACCGTGTTCAGATATTGGTAAATCGTTCGTTTGATCCATGTGCCTTCTGGGCTGATGTACTACAACTCTCCTCTTTTCTCATTTTGTTTCCGCATCTACCTCAGTCTTCTCTCTTGATCTCGATTTCTTGACATGTCATACAAAAAAAATATTTCCATTATAATTGTTAAGTACAATTAATGACTTACCCACTTGGAGGTAAGCCGAATTCTGCTTGGCGGAAAGGAAACGGTTGAATAGTATCAATTTCGTCCAGATTGTCGCAAATTATTCGTGACATTGTCACCTTACGGATTTCTTGCAGTTGAGCTGAAATTATGACAACGATAAGAGTAAAGTTAGTTTAACTCAGAGTGCGTGTGTTTGAAATGCAAATGTGTTTAGCATTAGCACTCATTGACGGCATTGGTGAGATTAAAAGAACACCACGAAGGAAAAACCGAAATTCTACAATTGGTGGCATCGGTACACAGAAATCGATCTTGGTTCTCAAGACCACCTCCTGTGAAGACTTCCATGTCCACGGAGAGGTAGCACACCACTAACCTACCCTGATATGTAGAGACACTGGCTTCACTTGGAACTAGGTAATGCAGGATAAAGACGTCTGACAAAGAAGTGTGTCACGGATCGGGACAGAAGTCGAAGGATGGTAGGGGGAATTTCCGTAACCTGACCCATCTGACACCCTTTTTTCTGACACTTATGAATTCGGAAACCCTTCACGGTATAAAGCACATCCATATTTATTCCGTTAAAGTCTCCGAATTCATAAGTGTGTCAGAAAATGCTAGAAAAAAAAGTGTCAGATGGGTCAGGTTATGGAAACTCCCTGATGATAGTGATCGATATAAAGATGACATTGCAGTTTAAAAAATAACTTCCACCTGGCATGAGTACACTGCATTCCTGACTGCATTCCAATCAATAACAGTGGTATGCAAATTCAAAGGCAGTACACCCAATAGTAGAAGACCAGCCTGTAGATCCCGTGAACAAACTCTGGAGACAAAGATTTGAAGGCGTCTTTGGGTTCCCTGACAGATGTTGAAGGTTTTTTACTTGGGTTTGCCGCTTCAATGTTCCGGCATTTGGGGAAGGGGAAAAGAAAGTTAACACGGGGGTAAAAATTGAGAACTGTCGCAATTGAATTAATATACATGTCAAATTACTTGCCTTATCATACGGAATTGAAAAATGTATAGTTTGTTATAGATCCGACTTCAAATGAGGACGCTATGGCAAAAAATGTCTAAAGGTCAATGCACTTTCAGTCAAGGACAAATGCAAAATGGCGGCTATTTCAGGTTTCAAGGTCAAGAGTAACATTTGTACTATTAAAAAAATGAATTTGTCATGCACGAAAACATATTAGACACATCTTTAAAATCGGTTTATATTAACAATTTGACCTTGACTGAAAGTCCATTGACCTTTGAACATTTTTGGCCATAGCGTCCTCATTTGAAGTCGGATCTATAACAAACTACAAGTCTCAATGTCCTCAAAATCTGGCAAAATCATGTCAGGTAATGGAACTGTACAGAGCAAGCGCTAATGTAAGTTTTTTACCAATTTTACTCAGAAATTCAACAAATTCGACACTGAATTGTTTTCAAATATCAAACACTACTGCGTGTGATGTGTTTTATCAGTGAGAATGTAACTGACAAAAATTATCTTGGATGAGGAATTCAATCCTGTACCCATATATCATGCCCAGCGTTATAACAGATTGAGTTATGTCCAGTTGATCCACTTTGTCCATGGATATTGCGTTAACTAATTTTACTTTCCTGCTTACCCGGAGTGAAGGCCTGTTCCCCAAGTCCATTTTCATACCAGAAGCGGTCGCCATACTTGAGTTTACGAAACTGTCGTCCGATTAAACAGGCTAATGTATCGCCTACCAGGGAACCGGCGAGGGGTTTCTCCATTATAATAGCCGTAAATACATCTATGTCCTCCACATTTCTGAAATTGAAAGTTTTCAGTACCGTAACGATTGGGATATTGATAGAGTATGGGATAAGGAATGCCCAAACTATAAACATCAAAAACGACGACGAAACAACCAAACATCGACAATATGAAACAAAAATGCACACAATAACTAAAACACCCCCACAACACATATGCTTCTTACTCATATATAATCCTGAACTTATTAATTTTGGTAATATTCAGCTGGGGCGAAAGTCCGTTGAAGCCGCTGCCGGTTGGTACGCCGCAGAAACGCCGCCAATGTGTGTACGGCGGTAGGCCGTGGTCGCGACCTCGCTGAATGTTAAGAGATACCAAGTCCAATCCATGTCTGAAATTGGAGGCAATTTTGTTAAAGAAAATTGACTAAATCTATAATAAAGTTATTATAAATATATAAACGTATATGTAACGGCGATCAAAGATGTACTCAATTTCTCGAGGCATTTAAGGTAGTAAAACTTAGGCTATGGAGACGAGAGAAAACGCTTTTAAACTGTCATAATTTTAAAAATGTCGCACCCCCAAGAAAATGAACACGGGCCTGTTTGAGTAGCATATTGTATTAACAATTCTGATACGACGATAATAGTACTAGAAATGGTAAAATCATGACCTACCCGTCCACTGGGTCAGCAAATAGATGGCGTGTGACAGCTACTGTAATGTAACCGTCGACTTTGGGAAGCTTCGCCACCGTCATACCCAGCACAATCGCGTCAACACCACCTTTGGCGGTATCATACATATACGTGGCATTGAAATAAGCGGCATGGTAGGGAACATCAGGTGCACTTTTGCGGTAGTTTTTGTCGACGCGAATGAGCTCCGGAGGAATTTGACTGTGTCCCATGCGATAGGCAGCGGTAGCAAAGACGTTTGATATGGCGGGATTGAGATCTGGGTCGTAGCCGTAGAAAAAAGCCGTAGGGTGGACCCTCAGCTGATGTTCTGCCATAACCTACATACGAAAAGAATTAATGAAAAGAGTATATCAAATTTGTTGTACTACTAAATTATTTCAGATGATAGATTTTGAATTCTGCAAAAACCCGGCAAATGTCTGAAAGTGGGTCTACGACTCTCAATCTTGCATGTATCCCCTGAGACCTTAGACCGGTGTGAAAGCAGATTAGTCCTCCGGGAGCCACAGTCCGGGCTCCATAGAGGCTAACGGAATAAGGCTTGAAACTAATGTTGCGTGAAGAGTCCACTGAATCGAGTGCCATATTCTTTACCGTTGTAGCCGGACCGAGTTTGGAGGACAATAATACTTCTACACCGGAAAACTAAGACCCGAAAGAGAGGCCAACATTTTATTAACAAACTCAGACTTTAGACTTTTCTTCGCAACACGCGGCAAAGGGTTCCTAAACCCGATTTCAGTACAGAGTCTATACGTTGATATCACATTTTACGTTCATTTGTACTCCTCTTATATAACAAACAATCAGATTACATCACTGTCCCCATCATGGGAACATCCAACCAGCCCATCTCCTGCTTGATCTTCGGGACTCCTGGGGTTCATGGCAAGAGCGGCAGAGACTGCCAGTCCGATACCATGGCACCATCAAGAAAATGACTACAGCATTCAGAGATCAAACTCCTCAGATATAGGAGGTCTGGGCCCAATATTTGGACAATGTTTCCACAATTTCGCCGACGAAGACAGACGGCAATGATGACGACGACTATTGCAAGCCATAAAGGCCATAACGTATTGCCGCAACGCGTTGCGACATTTCGGCAACGCGTTGCGAGAAAGTAGCAACGCATTGTGAGCGGCATTAGAATGACGATTTTCTATGACGTATTTCAAAAATTAGACCCACAACGCGTTGCAACGCGTTGCAAAATATCCAGCAACGCGTTGTGGAAACTCACAACACGTTGCGACCCTTCACAACTCGTTGCGACCTTCAAAACGCGTTGCGAAGGTTCACAAGCCATAAGGGTCATAACGTATTGCCGCAACGCGTTGCGAGAAAGTAGCAACGCGTTGCGACCTTTCGGCAACGCGTTGCGGTCTCGGCCAATCAAAATCATGAATTTCTGTGACGTATTTCAAAAAATAGATCCACAACGCGTTGCGGCAATACGTTATGACCCTTACAATGTCCCTTACGGACAAGATAGCTCAAATCAGGTAAGCGCTCGATCGACTCCAGTGTATGCTCATCCATGCGTATAGGCGTGCGTTCGAGCCCTGTGAGATTCAGCTGTCTTGTAATTTCCCTGGACAAGAAACTAACCGCTTATTTGTCCCGATTTACCCATGCGATATTTGGGAAGCTGGTCCCGGCTGCGATGGTTATCTCGATGTACGTTTGCTGATAAGGGAAAGCGCTGATCCCGATCTGCTGCATCCCTTGAAATGATGCTAAATGGTTTATGGTATGGTTGGGCCACAGTGATCAGCGGCCATTTGTGAAAGCGCTTAGAGGCCAATAGCATAAGGCGCTATATAAATCTCTGCTATTATTATTATTATTATTATTATTATGGCCTTCACAACGCGTTGCAAGCCTTCACAACGCGTTGTAAACTTCACAACGCGTTGTGAATGCAATAAGTGCCATAACGTATTGCCGCAACGCGTTGTGAAGGTTTGCAACGCGTTGTGAAGGTCGCAACGCGTTGCGAGATTTATATTTTTGAATACGTCACAGAAATTGATGATTTTGATTGGCCGACACCGCAACGCGTTGCCGAAATGTCGCAACGCATTGTGACTTTCTCACGCGCTGCGGCAATACGTTATGACCCTTATGGCTTGTGGACCTTAGCAACGCGTTGTGAAGGTTTGCAACGCGTTGCAAAATATCCAGCAACGCGTTGTGGTTCTATTTTTAAAATACGTCACAGACATTCATGATTTTGATTGGCCGACGCCGCAACGCGTTGCTACTTTCTCGCAACGCGTTGCAGCAATACGTTATGGCCTTTATGGCTTGCGATAGACGACCGCAGCGACGATGCATGATGACGACGACAGCCGGGGCGATGATGACAACGATGATGAACACGACGATTGAACTCCCGTCAACATCAATTTCCAGTCTATTCCGGAGCATACACCTTATTCGTGTTATTGAAGAGCATGCTCCAAACTATGTGGATCTGAATCTAAACGAAGTATAAAGACTCCTGGAAGACGCTTTGGTGAACATCCCAGCAACATCGACGGTCGACGACACCGAACTCCAAAACATTGGTGAATAAAGAGCTTTGGCTACTCAATACCAGATTCGTTCCACGATTTCAAATGCTGGAAAATTCAGGTTTGGTCAGCAGGTAATAAATTAGATTAACACACTGGTACACTTTGTCTAATTTATCATTGCCTGAAGGGGCTTAATAATATTTCTTAATTCTTTGTACAAGTGCTGATATCAACTTAAAGAACGTATACCTTCGATTAGTGCCCCTGATTACTCACCTTACTACCCAAGAGTGCAGGCAAGTATTCATTGTAGACTATGTGTTGCCATATAGCAATCATTATCCGGCGAGCTTCTTGGAACAGTGTTTCATCAGACCAATGCGGGTTGATAAAAGCTAGCTCGTTGGCTACTTGATTATGCTGTAAGAAGAAAAATATCCACTGCTTGTGGCAATTTTAAACAATCTTTTGAGGAGTAATTCAATCATGCCAACCTTTTTAATTTGAAAAATGCTATACTTAAATTTGAAATACGAAACATTTGAGCTAACATACATTTCTGAATCATTAGTATTTATTTTTCAACTTCGTCTTGGTTGTAATCTGCTGAAAATTCGGAAATTCATCTTCTAAAGCTTGTCACACATCGTAAAACAGATTTATGTCGAATACGGAGGTCTCCAGGTAATTCATGATCACCACATTATGCCAGATTATTGGTGAATGGACCCGTCTAAGGCTAACGTTTTATCAAGAACAGCAAGTCCATTTTGTCCCCCCGATATTCCAATTTTCTCGCGCAGAGCTTGCAAGCTCGATATCAATATCGGTCGAAAAGATTTAAGATCGGCGGAATTTTGTCAACAAAAATAGTGATTTTTTAATTGGATACCTGTCGCATAAACAGCGTATGCAGACACGTGAGCCCTGGTTGCTCGGCAGCACGGACATCTCCAGATTGTCCGCATTTTCCTCTGTCCTAAGTATGAAGCAGTCTTCGTGTTCTTCGTCCAGTGGGAGATGAGGGTGAGCATGTTGACCGCGTGGACTCGGACTGGTTTTGAGTAGGCCCCTACCTGAGAATCAAAGGTCAGAAATGTCTGAATAATTTCCACTTGATATCAAATACACTTCTTCCCGTCATCCCGCCCAAGTTCCATTATGCACACTCTTAGAGCAAAAATTTCTACAAAAATATGACAAAATAAAATTTAATTTTCTGCTCACGAAAAATGAAACCCCAATAAGTTTATCTTATATCAATAATGTGCGATTCTATAGCAATATGATAAGCAAAATTCAATTCAAACCTTCGATTTTTGTATCAAGAAAGCTTTATTTTTCTCATCCCATCTGCAAAAATTAGCTTATTTTGACTTCTACCCCACTTATTTTTCTTTCACTCTAGGCCATATTATAAAAGGAGCTATACAAATCTACTAATGCAAAAGAGTTATAGTCTGATTTTTTATTCCTGTCAGTAACGCATATTGTCGATGGTAAGAATTCATTTGGAGGGGGATGTGTTGAGATGAAAACTAAAAGTCGTATTAACAGCTGAAATGCTCAACTTTATTCAACAGAATATGATGCTTTAACCCATTTTACATGAACATTTTTTGTATCGAATATGTAAAGGCTTCATAACAGATTCAATTCAATAGATTGTTGTAAAGTGTGAGACATTCTATTGATTCCTTGTTTGGCGTCAATCAAAGAACGGATAAAGTGTCATGAACATCGAGGCTGCGTGAAGAGGAGGATTAGGCCACGTAAATATTGTAGTTTGTTATGAGTGACCAAAAATCTAAGCTACTTTTTAAATGATTGGACCAAACTGTCAAATATTATTTCTGGAACAAGATGAATAAATTTAAAAGTATCAGATTTTCTAGTATTCCTTAGTGACATAAAAGAACTTTCAATTGGTGAGTAATAATAACTTATCATTTTCTCATGTTGAATGATTCAGAGTTTGTTCAAGGTTGGTGTTTGGAATTTATTCAGTGCATTGCTTTGTAATATTTTCGTGAGAAAAGGGACATTTTTTTAATTATGGCCTTAATTTTATTCGGTATCATGACATCGAATTTCTATTATAGTGATTGGGTAAAGTATACAGCCTCTCAGAACGAATGGAATCGTCGACACGCCCCAACAACTTTTAATGAACTGACAGGAATAAAAAAATCCTACTATAAAGAGTATTTCTTTTTAAGAGTGTCTATACAGGCCACTCCGAAAAAAGAGTGAATTCAGAATATTTTTTGGTCAATTTTACTCTTTATTTAAATTAGTCATTTGATACGGAAATATGTCAGCGGGAGCCCACCAAGAAATTTGTCAACTTACGAGCTAATTTTGGTATCAAAGGGATCAAATTTTGATTAGATTTGATCCAAATTGTGTCAAACAAAAGTTTGACTATTATAAATTTTTTGGTGAGCTGCCCGCTGACAAACCTGTTTTAAAACTGTACACTTTTTACAGTTGTAAATGCGGTGGAAAACCGATTTCAGGGAAAAAATAGTGATGCGTCCATTTAACTAGTTCTCTAGATTTACGGGATTTTCTGTAAATTTGCAGGAAAACGAATGGAGAATAACTTGAAATTACACGCTGGAACTATTTTCTATATGTTTTGCTCCAAAACACCATCGCTGAAATGGCCTTATAAATCAGAGTTTTAGATCTAAAAAATCGAGAATCTGTAATATTATACGTAGCGTACGTTTGGAAGTGTCCCTCAACTCATCCATTTCTTCTTGCGTGGAACCATAGAGAGAAGATAGATCTAAGTAAGAAGTGACTTGATTTACTTGCTGGCGAGGGCCTGGTTCACAGTCTGGACTCGGCACAGGAACAGACCGCGCAAAAGGAATGCAAGGTTCGTGGAAAAAGTCATCATCAGGGGGTACGGTGATGGGGAGGCACTTTGCTGTTCTCCTACAGTGCTTACAGTCCTCTGTAAAGTATGAAATTATGAATTAAATTGAGACCTACCGGTTTTCTCGCATAATGCCATGTGTAAACATGTCCCTGTAACATCCCGCCAACGCAAGTATGCTGCCTCGCATCGTCGCAAATTCAAGTATGGCGATATTTTAATAATCGCGAAGGCTGACGAAGACGGTAATATTACGATAAAAAAAATAACCTTCTGCCGTCAATTCCGACATAGGGTCTTCTCTTATTTTTTGTTCCACTGATATTCTTCTACTACTTTCTTCATTTATGTGAAAAGTTACCGCAGCGTGGTTTTCAAGCAATTTATTTTATTTATTAACGCTTTATCACTGGTACAGTGGTACAATCATTTTACAATATAAAAATAGAAAACTATATAAAATATATGATATTGCACAATAATTAGAATTAACCAAAAACCGGGATAAAAAGACCAGTGAATGGCAGGAACGAACAGGTACAAAGGCACCTCTAGGACCGTCCCCACCAGAATACTATAACTTTGGCAGATAAACTCCAAAAGAAAAATCACGCGAAGTGTTTTGAAAATTAAATGAGACGACAGCTTGTGCAATGACAAAATGTTGTCCAGGAACATGTAACTAATTGATTGAAGTCTTTCTTAAATTTTGTTTATAGAATTCCTGAACTTTATGTTTGAATGAAAACATAGATTCGGCAGATCTAATGATGGAATATAAGGAAGCGGATTCCAAATAGAAACAATGCGGTTAAAATAAAACTGTTTGTGAGATTCGGTTTTACAATGCCCAGAAACCAAAACCAGAGAGTCTGTAGATGAGCTAGTGGTGGGACGGTCCTGATGATTAGAATTAAAAACCACAAACTGGTCTAAAACAAGGTCATAGAGACCCAATTTACATTAAAAAGGTTAAATCATTGATTTCCCTTCTGTAATAGAGAGGCAATGTACTAATCCTGATGAGACGCTCTTTGTAGTCTTAAGATATTTGAGGTCTAAGGTCTTATCAATGACACTCGAAGAGGTCATTGATATCTTTCTGAAGATGACAATCGGAAATGTGTGAAATTGACTTGTAACATTTTGAATCATCTGCAAATAAGGCAATAGAAGTATGCTGGGCAACGCTAGGCATGTCATTTATATGAAGAAAAAGCAGCATTGGGGCCCAAAATAGAACCTTGTGGGACCCCTGACACCACCGGTAAATTGTTCATCTTTAGGTATAGCCTTGTGTTCAAGGCACTCTACCAACTCCATTCATTGGTTCACACGTCTGATATAAATAATGTCATCATATAAGGAGTGGAGCATATCCTCCTCCCTAAACTAACAAAAAAATGGCGAGAATTCACTCCATTAAACACCTAATTTGAGATATCCAATTTAAATGGCCTATGTTCCATGCTTCCACTAGCGAGTTCAATTGGTTCAACTCGGGCAGAACGTCGCTCTGAGTAGCACAACCACTGCACCTGACCACAACAGGTTTTTGTGGTTTTATACCTAGACTAGTAGGATCCCGGATCCAGCCAGTGTGCACAATAGACCACCAGGCATTGTACCATTTTTTTTTTGTTTATTAATCTAAATGGTTTGTCCTCTTGTTATAAAATGACAGACTACTTCGCTATTTTTGACCAGTGTTACTGACTGGGCATTTTAAGGTGGCTTATGAATTTCTTCCAATTTGGATTTTTTACAGGGTCCATTTGGTTTCGTATCATTTGGTTTCATTTTGATGACTACAAAAACCCTATAGGTCTAAAAGTTTGCTTTGTGTACTAACTATTTGGAAATATTCCACAGGTCATAAAACTTACCATTCTCTGTACTCGAGTGGTCAATGTCATGGTCTAAGTACTGGCCAATATTCATCACCAACGTTGTGTAACTGTCCTCAAATATATGAATGAAATGAATGCTTTTCCCTGCGGTAGTCCGAGCACTGGGTAGGGGTCTGTTCGATACGGCTAGCCGGGGCTCTGCTACACCTGCAATTTCATCAACGACAACATATTTCAATATAGGAATGTTACGCTTTTGGCAGCCGTTTTCTCGATCGAAAATCTAGTTTTTCGCCCCAACCCCCCAGTTTTTCGACCGAAAAACACGTTTTTTCTTCAACTTTATGGTTGAAGAAAAAAAAACGGTTTTCGATCGAAAAACTGGGTTTATCGGAGAAAAACCGGGTTTCGACAGATTGGACATTAAGCCTGCCATGAAAAAACCTGGGAGTCCGTATACCCCCCGGGCCCCTCGCTAAGACATATGGATAATTTCCAGATAAACTTTGAGATAATTCTAGTTCATTTCAAATAAATACAAACGAAAAAATCTCAATATCGAGAAACTAGAATTTCGCGGTCCTCGGCTTTCGCGCTCACTTTATCAAGCTGTGGATCGCTGCATAAAAAAATTAACATTTTAGTAACACATAGGCCTACACACTATAGTACGCACAACAGAATGCAAAGTGGTTCTGCCAGCTATGCTCACGCGGCCCCCACAAAAATGGAAGGTGTGTATCATATAATATGAAATGCAAGATATGCACGTGCGGTCCACTGGATAGAGCACTTGGCTCATGATTCAAAGATCCTGGGTTCGAGTCCAGCTGTCGACAACGCATTGTTTCGTAAGACACTATCCGGATTAACTCTCTACCCAAGTTCGAAATAGGGAGCTGCTAGGAATATTGTCCAAGGTAGAGCTTTGATACATGTGGAAAGGCGCTAAATAAATGACAATTAGACCAATTAGGCCTATTATTATTATACACAGCATTGTTCTAAGTCAACCTACCGTCGGAATAAATAGGCGGCAATTCTCTGCCGAACGGTGTGAAGGATTTCCCCCAGTTGACATTGAGTAGGTTATTACAGGAGCCATCAGCGGTCCGATATTTGAGAGAAAGAGGGCAGTCTCGAGATGTGATAGTAAAACCTGCTTCAACGCACAAGTCACTGATTTGTCGCTTGCTTAGGCTCTTTAATCTTCTGTAATGCATGAACAGAATTACTTGTTAATGCCCTCAAGTCCGATCTCAAACTTAAACTATATGTACTGACAATAAACGAACTACGAATTCTGACCTTAAGGGAGAGGGCAGTGGAGTACCGATGCGATCAAGCTCATTGCATTATTGGGACGAGTTCAGTTCATCTTATAGGTACTTTTTGTTACTAAGTATAAACTCATGTGAAAACCAGTGCAAAATTGCATTGGAAGAAATGCATTATAGGAAGAACACTACCTCCTCTTGTTATTATTCATAGACCCCGTAATTTTTGTTTTTTGTTATTACTGTTTTCACCCAGACTCCCCTATTTTGGGGAAAATTTTAAAAAGTTCACCCAAAGACCCCATTTAAAAGAAATAGCCAATTTGTCACCCAAATAACTCCTATTTATGGGCAATAACGAAATAAATAAGCGGCAAGTGAGTCCAATGTACTATGATAATTCCTTATTACGCACGGGGCCGGGGTGTGGGATGGGGGAGGGAGTATTCACATACGGCTAATACTTTCAAACCAAGAGGCATTCGGTGATGAAGAGCTGAGAAGGTGCAATAAATAGGAGTCTTTGGGTGAGACGGCTATGACAGAAAGCTATGATAATACCTTTTAAACCGGTATAATGAGTCTGAGAGTTCCCCATGACAGAGTATCCTAGAAATAACATGCATCCCCAACATACGGACTATGAACTGTGACCTTGAAGACGAGGTTATTGGCTACGGTGTTGAAATAAATGATGCATGCAGCAAACAATGGAGAACACAATAGACAGATGGGTGGTAGGACACTCATCAGTCACACGGACACTATTTCATGACACTAATGAATCTTACTCGCTTTTTAGAATAGGCCTTCTATATACATATAAATTGAACTATTGACAGTAAATTACGTACTCTACACCATAGATTTGTGTGACATTTTCAATGACTCTCGCAGCTCGGCCCAGTATCTTCGATGCATCTTTAGTGAAACCGAATTTCTGAATCAATGAGTAAGGGTCGCGACGTCCAAAGAGGCCCGCTGATCTCACTGAAAATATGAGACAAAGAAATAATCAAACAGATCACACAAACACTTCTTGTTTTGTATTATTAGCGAATGGTTTGAACATTTCACATCAGACATAAAACCCTGAGGTGAACCAATAATACAAGCTTTTAGAGACTGCAGCAAAGACATCACTTGTGGTTCTCGAACCGCCATTTTATAAACATCGATTTAAAAAGCTTATTCTAATTGAAATAACATTTAACCTTATGAGAATTACATATTTGACCTCAGATGACCAATGAACTATGATCTAAGTATATGAACTTTGACCTTAGTCACTCTAAACACCGATAAGTCAGTAGGAAGCTCACCAAAATAATTTGTCAAATTTTTGACACAATTTGGATCAAATTGAAACAAAATTTGATTTTAATACCAAAATTAGTCAAAAAGTTGGCAAATATCTTGGTCTCCCGCTGACATTTCGGTATTTGTTTTAAGTGTAGGCTGTGACCTTCGACCTCTTTGATATAAGGAGGTTCCGATTTTGCGTCTATGATTTCAACTTCCCCCAAAATTTAACTGCATATGGGGCCACCTTTATAACTAACCTCGGATGCCCCCTTAGATTTGACCTGATGTGATCTTTGACCTCTTAACAGAGACACTGGCACATTTGAAAAATATTGCTCCCTCAAGATTTTTTCAAAATCATATTTTTGCATGGTTGTATAAGGCTTTTATATCCAAAAGCTCTTCACCCGAAATGATTAAACCAAATCAGCTTCCTTAGGGGATACACCGATGATTTTATAATTTAGCGTCGCCGGCACGTTTAAACTTTCAGGGCAGACAACGAAAATGGCGTTGTAACACTGAACACGCACGCCGGTATGCATGTTTTCCCACGCTATGTACACTCTTGCTCGGTCTATCTTTGGGTTTTTAATATCAGTGAGTACGATTCAAAAATATTCATTAATATACCACATTTGTAAATGATTAAAGTTATGGAAACTTCAAAGTTGGCCTACAAATTACCTGGTGTCTTTATCCTCCATATCAATGTCCCTATCTGTTTTGGGTATGTTATTTTTATGTGTACATAATGATATAGATCTGTTTTCTTCCTAAGGCCTAGATTATCATTTTGAGACAAATTGAAGAAATTTCATATTTTTGAAAATGTTGCCAGTGCTTTAAAGAGCATGAGATTTCAAGAAAGCAACGCCCCCAATTTTTTTTTTTTCGAACCTTGTTTTTTTGCATATTTGGAATGCTTTCCAATATATTATATCACACCTGAAGTGAATAAAGCCGAATACGCCGTCTTATGTAATATGATTTAGTACTTTCTGTAGTGCACGACCAGTCAAAGCACGGTTATGGCAAGCCATAAGGCCATAACGTATTGCTGCACGCGTTGCGAGAAAGTAGCAACGCGTTGCGAACTTTCGTCAACGCGTTTGTCGACATTTGCAAGGCGTTTGCGGTGTCGGCCAATCAAAATCATGAATTCTGTGACGTATTTCAAAAATTAAATTCACAACGCGTTGGACCTTCACAACGCGTTGCAAACATTCACCAACGCGTTGCGGCAATACGTATGACCTTATTGCCTTCACAAGCGTGTGAAGTTTGCAACTGTTGTGAGCTCGGCAACGCGTTGTGATGGCTTGCAACGCGTTGTGAAAGCATAAGGGTCTAACGTATTGCCGCAACGCGTTGTGGAATCTATATATTTTGAAATAGTCACAGAAATTCATGATTTTGATTGGACGACGCCGCAACGCGTTGCCGAAATGTCGCAACGCGGTGCTACTTTCTCCCAACGAGTTGCGGGAAATACGTTATGACCTTATGGCTTGTGGACCTTCGCAAACGCGTTGTAAAGTCACAACGGCGTGTGATGCTCGCCACGCGTTGTGACGGCTTGCAACGCGTTGGAGTTTCCAAACGCGTTTGCTAGTACTTTGAACGCGTTGTGGGTCATTTTTGAAATACGTCACAGAAATTCATGCTTTTGATTGGCCGACACCGCAACGCGTTGCTGAAATGTCGCAACGCGTTGTAACTTATCGCAAACGCGTTGCGGCAAGAACGTTATGGCCTTTATGGCTTGCCAGACACGGTGTTCTATGGGGACAATTACGATTGTAAGGCAAGTTTAAAACAAGGTTTGTTTGGTTTTGCTTTGTACGTGTTTTGTCCAATAAACCTTGGAAGAGTTCTTAGTAGGTGTCTACAATCGATCCTGTGCACTTTGAGAGAAATTCGTATCCATAAAAAAAGTCTCCTGTCACTTTAATCCGATTTGTTCAAGATTTGGCATGTTCAAAACAATTACAATTTCAATACTATGAATACAACTTAGCTCATTTTATACATTAGCATTTTGGGAAATTTTGCGTTCAACCTTTTGCACACTCTCTATCTAGTGAAACTTGCATGATCTACACTATAGCACAGGAAGAATTCCATTTCTTTTTCATAATTACTCTAGATTGTTATGAGGGACAAAAGATTTAATTAAAATTGTTACTCAATTTAGTTGATTTTTAATGTTTTAATCCATTTAGATTGACTTTTGAGTAAAAGCTCGGATTAATATTATTTTAAATCAACAGCTTAGATTAAAAACAATAAATATTGATTATGGATTATAAATCGTTTTAAAAATCAATTAACTGTTATTAAAATTTATATTAACCCTCGTCTACAGGAGCCATTTTTTGTAAACAAAATGATTTTTTTCTGGGAGGGGGGTGGGTGGTAACCTGTGTTTTCGTTACGAACACCCGATTACCTGTAAAATTTGGATACCAAAGGATAGAATAGAGTTTCTTCTTTCCATTGGTACCAAAATAAGTACCAAACATCCCCATTATGACGTCCACCATGACGTATATGTTGCGGAAAGTACGAAAATACTGAAGATCGGGTGGAAAATGATATTTCGCAATTTTAGAGACCTCACACCTTATTAAGCACTAAAATGCTTCATTATATAAAACTAGTCATTCCCATCACGTAGAGTCAAAAACCGCATGAAAATCTTGATTTTCCTAGCCTTTTGGCGAAAAATTGAGTTTTTTCTGTGTGTGTCTGAGGAAGGCCGTTTTGCTGACATGCGAACTTAATTATGACGTCATTGTGACGGAATCTAGGCATGTTTGTATCATTTTGGTATCGATGGAAGAGGACCATAGCTATCTATTGGTACCAAAATCAAGTGTCTGTGATGTTTCTGTGTGGTGTTAGGCATGTTGGTCTTCTTTTCCGAAGGGGGGGGTGGTTACACCCCCCGATCCATCACTGTGGGATCACCTGTACTTACCTAACCCGGGGGATGTGTTTGTTTTTGGATGAAAAGGAGCGTAAAACCATGTCAATTGACAATTACATTTAAAAATAATTTGGCACAACAAAAGGGGGTTTTAGCAAGCCGGGGAAAAACCGAAGGGGGGGGGGGGGTGGTAACCACCCCCCCCCCCCGTCGTAGACGAGGGTTAATATTATTATAAGCTGTTTTCAGATGTGTTCAAACCCCATATTAGATTTAGTAATCTAAGTAATTTAGAGAGTATGATTTACCGATTTTAAAACGATCCCACTTACCCTACCCCCACATTACCATTACGGGAATGGCGATCCTCTTGTTGATGGACCCAGTGTTTTGCAGTCAATAGAATGGTTTTATTTCGCCAATAATGGCGAATCATCCAAGCCATATTCCGTCACAAATTCAACCCAGGCAGAAATCGGTGATGCAAACAGTACAATATCCGTGTTTAATAAAACCTAGTTAAAAACTGTATAATAATGAAATAAAAAGTAATTGTTATAAGCGGTATAAGTTATAACACTCTGAAAAAAAATATCAAAAAGGAGATATATAGACAAGCAGATACTGTCATAGAGCAGCTATCCAATTAGTTTTTGAGATCGACTGCAGGGGACCCCATGAAATGCTTGAAAGTCTGCCTTATTCCTATGTTCGCTTCCAGTAACCATATCGTGTAGAGATAGTTACTATTACCGGAGTTGCAAACATATTGTTGTAGTTAGAAATTATGACTGAACAATCTAGGTGGCCGTAGTTAGATGTTAACATACATACGTGGTGTAGTCAGATTTATGGACAATTTACTTTGTAAGAGACAAAGATGAGAAAAATTCACAACCAGACCAAGAGGAAAACCGAATAAGGTCCATTGGAAAGTCATTGTAAACTAAACCGCTAAGATTTGAAGGTCAATTATACATGCATGGAGATGTAAAGTATAGTAAAAACCCCAGCTATCCCCGGCCCACCACAAAAGCTCATAACTCACTTGCAACCAGCCTATGCATCGATTTCAGCGATGCACAAGAATACAGCCCCAAGTTACACACACCATGTGCTATATGTGCACTGGAATTCCTGCTTCACACTTCTTTTGTGTCCAACACTGCCTGGAATATTTGGTGCTTTCTCCACAGTGAGAGGAATCGACAATATCAATAATCAGCAAAATGGCGTACAGTGAGTGTTTTCTGAGTGGGCGAAGTGCAGCCAGATGTCCGTTTTGCTGAGTTTAATAGCACATCTCAGTAAACAAAAATTATTAATAATTTTTAATCATTAAAGGGAATTTAGTTAGTTTGCCTGGCGAGGGATTTCTACTCACAAATGGGGGTTTTTAAGTATCTGGTACTAAGGTGTACGGGAAACCTGTCGATTCCACAGTACACAGATCGAATCTGTGGTTAAGCATAGAGGGCTATAACCCCTAACACCGAGAACACCTCCATTGACTAGCTTTTAAGCGTTATACATGGGAGCCGTGTGGACAATCTTTTAAAATTAACCTTTTTTCAAATCATCTTACCATTATGAAAATTGGTCCGCTGATGATATAAAATCACACTTACAGACAGTTTTGAAACAAGATGGCAGGTCGAATTTCAACAAGAAGAAGTGAATATGTTGAAATAAACCTAAAATGTTCTCATGTTCAGTGAGGTTTACCCCACGATTCTGCTTGTTTGACAAATAAAACGCCTTTCTGACCTGAGGTCAGGTTAGATCCGTGACCTTTAAAAACTAAAGCCGAAACACCAATGTCGGACAACCAGACACAACCTGCTGGCCGTTGTGGCGACATCACTCTATTTCAACTTTGAAGTAGTTTTTTTTTGTGTTGCCAGGGTGCAATAAATCTATAAAATTCCACTTAACACCCATATGGGTGCAATCTGTGACTCTGTGTGGAGGCTAGTTAATTGTGTCCTCTGTTCACTGATCATTCCACCATTGTGTTGACAAAAACCTTGGCATGGTATTCCCTGTTCACACTCCACGCAAAACGCACAGCCCAGCTTTCAGTGAGCCCAATAGTTCAGTGCAATTGCCAGCTGGTGGTCACAAGTTTTGGAGCTCATCTTGCTAACAAGAAGTCATTAGAGGCACATTTTTTTTACTATAACCTTTGTTCTTTCTAGTCCTATTAAGTATGCAACCTCTCCTACTACTACTACAAATTATATATTCTTTAATACCAACATCAGTTTGAATTTTGTATAAATTCTATTTTTTTCTGATCGTTCCTCCCAATTCAAAATTTTAATACGCTTACCAAGTGTACTTCGCATTCTCCTGGGTTTTCACATTAAAACGACTAAATATTGCTCTATCTTTAAGAATTAGAGTAATTTAATATCCATTGTAATACTTTTCTGGGCTTAATTATCCCTTAACACGCGATTAAAGGAAGAAATACTTTTTTAGCGGAGTAAGACCTTTATGCACGTTGTGTACACAGTCGGAAAACCGTACAGGCCTGTACGGGGAAAATGTCGCGTATTTTATTTTTTCACTTTTTTGATGCCATACTCAGAACACTTATAAAGCAAATTTCAAAAAACGCATTTAAAGTATTGACTCATGGGGCTTAGATTTTCTGTTGAAAAAAACATACATTAACCAATTAAACATAAATATTCACAAGCTTAAAAATCGCAAAAAATAATTATCACAAAAATAGCTAATCATAATCATAATCAATGAGCTTTATAGAGCGCCTTTTACAATGTAGGCAAGGCGCTGAAAAGAGAGAAGAATGAAAAAACATAAATTAGGGAAGAAAGTGAGATTTCAGTTGGAGTTCTGAAAGTGGTGGAACATTGTCTTGGTAACGGAGCTACAAAGGGTAAGGCCTTCCAAAGGCGGGGAGAGCGATGGAAAAAGCCTGTCGCCTGCCATTCTTCCTGGAACGAGGGACACATCAAAACTGCAGCAGTGCTGGAGCGAAGAGAATAAGGGGTCGGGCGAACATGAAAATAAGATGATATATGTAGGCCGGGACGGATGAATGAAAAGCTTTATGGGTTAAAGAAGGGATTTAAAGTGGATCCTTTGGGCAATAGGAACCAATGCAGAGATTGTAGGAGAGGTGAGGCATGAGTGCGCCTGGGCTGTCTAAATATAGCCCGAGCAGAATTTGTTCTGAATGTTTGAAGCAGGGTGATGTTCTTTTGTCTTATTACCATTCATAAGGCAGTTACAGTAGTCGAGCCTTGATAATACAAGAGTGCGAACAACATGATGACAACGTATCTTGATCAAGATATTCCCGGATACGGTGTTTAAATTACGAAGCTGAAAATTGACCGAGCGTGAGAGATTAGTGATGGATCATCATAGACATTGAAGTGCAAAGATCACACCAGGTTGCGGATAGAGGGCGAAGCCGGAATTAGATCTTGACCAGATGGAAGTGAAAAATGTTGCGAAAGGGAATGTAATGATGGAAGAGCAGCAACAAAAAACTCAGTCTTGTCAAGGTTAAGCTTGAGCTTGTTGTTAAACATCCATGCTTGCAGATCAGTGACACACCGGCTTAGCTTAAATAATGCACATACAGCATCACCAGGCACATTTGGGTCAAAGATGGAATAGATCTGCACATCTTCAGCATATCTGTGATAATGAAGAGGTGACCTTGACTAATTGGGCCTTACTACGGAGTGTAATAATAAAACCCAAGGGGCCGATGACTGAACCTTGGGGCACACCATAAATAAGTTCAGTTTCATAAGATAAGGTCCCGTTTACAGAAACACGGCTAGTTCTGTTACTAAGGTAAGTCTGAAACCATTGGCTGTACATTACCCCTACTGAGACCAAAATCAACATCAAGCCGTTTTCAGAAGGATACCATGATCCACGTATCGATCAGCCGCTGAAAGATCTAACATTAAGAGGAAAAACGCTTGTGCTGTTTATCAATGGCCCTTAAGATGTCATTATGAACACCCAGTCAAAGCAGTCTCAGTGCTATGACCTTGTTTGTAGGCGAGTGCAAGACTGATCTGGAATCATACAGTAAATTAGTATAACCATAGTTGTAATGTTTGAATATTAAACCACTTTTTCAATCAATTTAACCGACAAACACAAATTGGAGACGGGCTGAAGTTTTTCAACTCATTTCTGTCAAAGATGATTTTTTTAAGACTGGTGTAAAAATGGCCTTTACCCACTCAACAGGAAAAATAGTTATGGGCATCTTGTTTACTGCAAAGGGCAAAGTGCATGCCATCTCCCACGATTTCGTTTGTTACTGGTGTTGCATGAGCACTTTTGCTCTCGATTGCACTTTTTTTTACTCAATGTTTGAATAATTACAAATCCAGGTGGTACAACATGTATTCCGGATATGTACCGAACCTATTAAAGCAGAAAGTTTGTGTGAGGCTGGTTTTTTTACTCATTTATTGCGAGGTAAGCATTTTCATTGCGGAACTGAATCAAACATGGTTTGAAGTTGAATTATATGGACTGTTTGTGTATGGTAGAGGGTTGCCGCTTAGCAAAGCCCGATAACCACACATTCGATGGGTTGTAATTCGCAACCATGTTAACATGACACTCAGCTCAGTGATTCTCCCAAAAGGTAGCTATAATAGCCGGGCGCGGACACCGGGAGTTCAACAAAATATGCTTGGCAACGACGTGCGTAATTCGATTCTCTCTGCACGCATCGTGTCATACGATGTGCAGTGATAGAATAAATCAAAATTTCAAAATTAATTCATAAAATAACAAATTGGTGTTCCCTGGGCCTGGATAGGAATGACCACATCATCACATGCCAGCAGGCGAGGGCAGGCTTCAAAATCTAAACTCACAAAAGTTGTGACCGTACACTAGAGCCCTGCGGGGCAAGATTTTTTTCACCCCGACCCCGGACTACCCCGGTGTATCCGTCCCCGCCCCCGACCCGACCCGATAATTTAAAGTCTGACTCAGAGATTTCGAAATATTATTTTTTGTGTAATAATGAAAAATAGTCAACTAGAACTAAAGATAATAACCTAAAATGCACAATTCCGAAATTTGAGATGAATTGAATTTTTCGTTTTGATGCAGTAAACATTTATGTGTAGTATTACGTCCCATAGGACAAAAATTCCGGATCCGGAATTTTATAAAAATGTTGTGATTTTCTATATGAAGGAATTCGATTTTAGCTTAGCAATTTCACACAGTGATTAGTATAATGACAAGCATTATTTTACAATGCAAAAAACCGATTTTTTTTTTTTTGGAAAATTGGAGGGCGCTCTCAAAATCCTGAGTCGTGGCCTTTAAGGGCAAACCCGCCCGACCCGGACCAGCTAGTTTTTATGGACCGGACTGCCCCCTTTTATAGACCATACGGATGCTCACGGTCATTCCCAGTCGAACGAGTCCAATGTGAACTATGAACTTTTCAGATTCCAGTCAATTGTCTTTTTGTGTACCGCTCTACTTTGGTATTTACGTTAATAGTGTATGTAAGGGAAACTGGTTCCCTTGGCCTCGTTCGTTTTGGTATTTTCTAATTTTTGCATGGGATTTTTTTTTTTTTTTTTTTTTTTTTTAAAAAGTTTGATATTTGCCAATTTTTTTCTGCTCATTTATAATAATTATTTATGCAAATTACCATGACGTCATTAAAAAAAATCGGTAGAAAACGCTCAAGTACCATGAAGGTTTCACTGAAAAGTCGAATATCTTCCTGTGACGCATACAAGACTCTTATCTGGCGTTTCCATCCACCTTGATAACGTCTTCAAATGAAAATGGCTGCCACAACGGGCGCATTTGAAGATAAAACCTTCAATTATCAGATAAATGTAATATTATTGGGTATACCATCCAAAATTTTATAATTAAAGTGTAAGATTATTTCCTTGACCCTTACTGTCTGTCGTTCCGTTTTGGATACAATGGAGAACTCCCAGATGTGACCAAATACTCTGTGGTCGTTTCCAGACTTTCCAAAGCTACAAATTAACACTATGTCTTTATTATTGTATATCCAGAAATTATTGTAAAAAAGATAAATTGGGGGTATGAGACATGGTTTTTTATCACCCCTTTACATTAATATTACTTTATTTGTATCAGTTCTTAAATTTCAAGATTTGGCAAGGTGAAAACAGGTAACATGGTGCATTTGTTAGGTTTAAGGACAAAGCACTTAACCAGGAGAAGGGGGCCGAAAATCTTTCCTATTTTTTTCCATTTTCAGTATGTTAACAACCAAAATATACTAGACTGAGTTTTCTTCAATTGTCAAGGTTATAATTGGTTTCAATTAAAAAAGTCCGTACTTATATAATGATTTCTGGATAATATAATAACTAATATATCCAGATGGTGAAATTGTACTCTTAAACGAAATGAAGACGTCCATATTGGCTGCCATCTTGAATTTAAGGCAATATGATATTAAATAATATGGCTACAATAGTTGTGATTTATTTCACAAATTTTGCCATTTGATGGAACTTTTGGAGACATTTTAGTGACCCATCCGGATCTGACGCACTATCTTGATAACCGTTGCTGATTACTCGTGAAAAATGTGTTTTTTCCTCATTTAATGATTATTTTGCCAATATCCGCATTTTTTACTATTTTTCATTTTTGGACGCCATCTTGAGTATTGCTGGAATGCTGCTGTTTTCATTTTCCATTGTTTTTAACATTTTCACTACTGCGTTCAAGAATGATAACAGGAGCTAAAACGGTTGATTGATTGTGTAGCTTGTATATTTAATTTTTGAAATCTGAGTCCATACTTAATTCATGTAAAATGTGACACACACTCGAAAAAAGCCACCATAATTTTTTTGTTCAATCATATTCATAATTAACAAGTTCCCGCAGATAACGGAAAATAACATTCAAAGCCCACGGAACACACATGGCCACCGACTATAATGTTAAAAAATGATTACGGATAACTTTCGGCCTTCATTCTGGTCAAAGTTGACCTTTTCCGAAATCGGAAGTTAAAATAATTGACAAAATCTTGTTGTAAGTTAGGACTATTCAGTGATGCGAAATGGGATGTGACGGATGACCTTAAATTTTTTTTAACAATGAAATTAACAAGCTGCAGTTGTTGTAAGGGAGCACTATAGTATCATAGACGTATATGATAGTATACACAGTCCCAAATTGGTTTAGTTTTTCCGCAGAAAATCCCTAACAAGACATGGGCCCATTTTTCCAGTTAAAATCCCTATATATGGTTCATGTTTTATCATTTTAAAATAAGGCAATGTTTCAAATTTTCATAATCAAGAACAGATCAATTATGCGACTTTTGTCCGACTCAAGGATTCGCTGGTCGTTTAGGTTGGTATGTCCTACCCCCTGGTCCACGTTTGCAATGGTTCCTCTCGTTTTTCAATATTGCAGGGAATTACAAGTTTTTCCAAGAACCAGCCGCACATCTTTCAGCCGTTGGGTAAGCGCCACTGATCTGTGTAATAGATCCGTGGGAAGCGCGCGTGTGCTTTGTTATGGCTAATAGAGTATATATGTTTTCAATATAATGAAACGGGCAAACTCGCGAATCTAGTGAAATAAGAAGGCACTTTTGGATTTTAACCTTTAAATGGATTTAGAAGTCATGGAAATTTTACAATTCTGACGTATTCTGTCATGTTGCATGTGTGTAAGATGAGTTCAGACAACCATGGTGTTTTGAGATGGGGCGGAGCAACTCCCATGCAATTACTGCTACCACTTAAGGCCGAACAGTAGCCGGGAAAACTGCGACGAGTGATGCTTGCAGAATTAGATAAACCCAGGACAATCCCAGATAAACATTTTCATATATGTTGCTCTGATCTTTTAACCGCTTAAAATTATTTCCCCGACCGAAATCACACATCGCCAGCCCCGACCCTACCCGACCCGTCAAACCAAATTATCCCCGGACCGGACCGGATAATGATGTGCTAAAATGCACCCCGACCCGTTTTCGGTCCGGGTCGGTCCTTTCCGGGGAATTTCCGGGGATTTGGGTCCCCAGGGCTCGTACATAAAACCGTACACTCATTCTTAACTAGCTGTGTAATCCTATGGAAGATCACAAAATTTGTTTTTTGGACTATAAGAAATTTCCCCAAGACAAGGGGGAAAAAAAACATATTTGTAATCTTGAATACTTATTTTACCATGTTATTATACACGTAGATGTTTATGGAAGAAAAGCGCTGAATTTGTTAAATTAACCCTCCGTGTGCAAATAAGCCCTATATAATTTACATTTTTGTAGCCGCAAGGCATTGACACTGCCCTGATCACAAATGTTTGAACTAAATCTTGCAACATACATTTGTTCCATAACTCATCCAATTTTGGCAAGCAAGATATGCATGACCCCTCATTTTTTAAGTTAAATAATTACTTTTCCAATGAAACAATTTTAGTAGGAAATTTTCCAACTCAAAAAAATTTTCTTGGTTACCCCTACCCTGGATAGATATACTATCCTGTTTTAATATTAAACATGTCCAACCACCTCTCCTATAGAAATAGTGCAGATTTTGAAAGAAAAGATTTGGGAAAATCATGCCTCCACCTACCCTTCAAATTGCGCCAGTAAAAACGGAAACGAGAGGTTGGCTACCACCGAGATCCCCTACCCTTTGCATTTTGGGAGTGCGAGTTGCCAAACACGTTAATTTTTTCACCTACTGCCTGTCACAAAATGTGTATCGATGTTGTCATGTGAACAAGCCTCTGGGCTCTCCAGTGTAATAATTAAAACATCCGGACCATGCCATTTTCGCTGGTAACATATAACAAAAAGAATGAGTTGTCGGACCATTGATCAAGTATCCTGTTTTCGCGACTGCCGAGGTCAAATTCCATTGTGCAAACATTAGAACTTCGAGTGTTGTGCATTACTACTGTTTAAAAGGTCACACTGTCCTTACAACTACCCACAAGCGAGACCCACGTTGCAACGCTCTCGTGACGCCATTTTGGGAGAAGGAAAATATTTTATTATGATCTTTGCGTTGCTAAACTATCTCAACAAACTAACTGCCGGACGATGTTCATGGATGTCTAGGATCATTTTATATTCGATGATGCCTTGGGGAAATCAACGACAGAGTGAAATTTTCGGGGTAATTTTCCATACGGCTGTCATGGGCTTGGGCGGTAACTAATACTAACAGTATGCTGTAAATTACGCTGGTGCCCTGTGCCTTGGGTTTCGGCTTATGGCTCAGTGGTGAGACACCATAGTCGCAAGGAACCAACGTAGCTGTAAATGCAAATGTGATCAATTGCACAAGCAAGTGGAATACTTGTCCACGCAATAAGATTAATCTTGATCACTCCCCTCGGCCCCCAAATGATTTCCCGCTGCACAATTTATGCGAGGGGGCCGAGGGGGGTGATCAAGATTCTTCTTCTTGCCTTGTCCACCACCAAGCATGTTGAATTAAAATGGCGTATTGTCGCCCAATTTTCCTTCGATATACGTCAACTTTTATCAGCTACAGCTACATTTTTATATTTTATACAACAGCACAAAAATCAAATGAAAAATAACGTGGTAAACAAGAGGTGGTTGAGATATTGTCAAGGGTTTTCTGCAGCCAACGGCAGCCAAGCTAGAACAAGTACACAGGACTACCACCGCAGTGAAAGGGCTGGGTCTAGCCTAGGGCAGGGTCTGAAAGAGGGGTGGGGGTGAAAGTAGTGAAGTAGTGTTTCTTTTTCGGAAGTTCTCTCGAATTTATAGTCCTGGACAGTTTTTGGCGGGGAGGGAGTCCGGCCCTCTATTAAAATAGTCAGTCTCAGTTTTTGATGGGGAAAGAACATACACAGTGATTTTTAGGCCTCCTATATTTATTATTAGTTACACACACACACACATATACACACACATACATACACACATACATACACACACACGCATAGGCCTACATATAATGTACACACATACACACACACATACACACACACATACACACACACACACACCATTTTTATAATTTATAATAGCCTATAGGCCTATAAAAACTCATCTGACTTTTGTTCAACCTGTTTAACGCCAATGAGGCAACTTAAACATTTTCTTTCGGCTTTAGAAAAATCAGTTGTAGCCTGTGAATGATCACTAGTATATAGCTCATCAGATGACGTCATATTTTGTTACTTGGTACTTGGTTGGTTTTCCTCCATAGGACTCCGCAAGGAAGTTTTAACAGGAGGCGGGTGGTCACAGGATGGTTTAAGGAAGGAGAGGGATGCTCTGTTTGAAGGATTTATTGGTAGGTTGACTTATGGTAGATTGGGGGAGATTATTCCAGTCTTTTATTGTCCGAGGGAAGAATGAGTTTGTAAATGGTGCCAGTTTTGTATTGTAGAGTTGAAACTGTTGGTCATGTCCGCGTCTTGATCTGTTTGTCTTCGGAATGATGTAGGTCTTTGAAATGTCCAGTAGGTTGTGGTGAATCTTGTAGAGGCAGGTCAATCTGTGAGCTCTTCTGCGATCTTGAAGGATATCCCATTTGAGAGTCCTCAACATTTCTGTGACGCTGGCCTCGCGAGAATAGTTATTTGTTGTGAAACGTGCAGCTCTGCGTTGGACTTTTTCCAAAACATTGATGTTCTTGGCACAATATGGGTCCCATGCAGCAATGCCATATTCCAAATGAGGTCTTACAATGGTGTGGTAAAGCTTTTCTTGATGTTAGATGATGCATGGTGAAAATTTCTTTGTATGAATCCAAGTGTTCTGGAAGCCTTTGATGCAGCATGTTGGCTCTGCATGTTCCACTTTAGGTTGTCTTGGATGTGAAATGCCAAAGATAGTGCAATTCTTTGTGGATTTACCACTGGTCCCATCATTGTATTAAGGTGCAGGATCTAGAGTTCGTCGGTTAGTGACTCTCATGATGGACATTTGGCGGGTTGAAAGCGATACCCAAGTTTATGTCCAGCTGACAAGGCTGTTCAAGTCGTTCTGGCGTTGGGCTTCATCATCAGGACCATTTATTGCTCTGTAGACTAAGCAGTCGTCGGCAAAGACGGATCTTACTGAGACAGCTTCACTGATGTCATTTATAAAAAGCAGGAAGAGATGTGGTCCTAGGACTGTTCCCTGAGGAGCCGCATGACGGACTTTTTCCAGGCCGATGAAGGAACCATTTATGTCACTCTTGTGACGTCCTGTCAGGAAGTTTTCAATCCAGCGTTTGGTGCTGCCTCTTATGCCATAATGGCTAACTTAATAAGAAAGTCTTTGGTGGGGTACTAACGGTCAAGGATTTAGAGAAGGCCAATATAGCAAGGTCTGTAGTAACACGGTCGTCGAGATTCTTCGTAAGGTCGTGGGTAGTCAGGTAAAGTTGCGATTCTGTAGGTCTGGCTTTACGGAAGGCGTGTTTGTGCCATCGAAAGGATATCTAGTTCGTCAAGAGGTTTTCATGAGCGGGCTGTCGATGACATGTTCTAGTAGCTTACAGCAGACACTAGTTAATGGAAATAGGGCGATAGTTGCCGGGTCTGTTGTAGCGGATTTCTTATAGATGGGTGTAATGTTGGCCTTCCGCCAGTCCATCGGTAGGTCACCAGTGTCAATTGATTGTTGAAAATGAACATGAGAATAGGGGCAATCTCATGAGAGCTATCTTGAGGGCATGGGTTGAGACTTCATCTGGCCGACTTTAGAGGGGTCTATGTTGCGGAGCCAGCTTTTCCACACCTTCAGTAGAGACAATTATTTCAGGCATGTCATCATACGAGGGACGGTCTATCTGTGGCATAGATGAAGGCTCCAAATTTTCCCTAGTAAAGACACTCTGAAACTGCGCACCCAGGGCTGCTGCTTTTTCACTGTCTTCGGTGAGAGTTTTGTCATTTACTTTAAGTACAGGAACACCAGTGTTATCCTTCTTGGATCTTATATAACGCCAGAATTTTTTAGGCTGATCGGTGTTGATGATCTCAGAAATATGATCTCTCTTACTATTCCTGATGGCTTTGTTGACTATCTTCTGGTAGTCCTTGTATTGGGTCCAATGGTCATCCATACCAGATATTTTTGCTCTTGTATAGAGTTTCTCCTTTTTTCGTGATCACTTGTGCCAAGCACGTGGTTCATGCACCAAAACTTCACGTTCCGCCCAACCGGGCGGCTGCGGTCGGTCCGTGTGAACATCCGGTTGCCAGAAATTTCACACGAGGTAAAGCACCCGACGTCAATTTTATTTAAACAACAGTACAGCACATCGACATGGAAGACAACCAAAAAACGTTGTGATGACCAGTGAGGATTGCTTTTGAAGCAGATCATGAACATATAATGGTAGAATAATGTTACCGCTATTGGAATACCATTCGAATACCATTCGTCTCGGACGTAATTTCACACATTTCGAGAAATAAAACTGGCGATTCAATGCAAGTCTAGTACTTTTCGGCCATCGTCTTCGACACAGAAATCGCGTCACTTTCAACCCTCCGATTTTGAATAGAAAACCTTCGGATCGACCATGTGGCAAGTCTCTCTGCGTAGAATGTTTACACTACATATTAAAGCAGTTTTTAATGATACTACTAACAAACTTTCAATGAAATATCGCAAAGTTGAACACTACTTGAATTTTCGAAATAGCTGCCGGCTGTCTTAACGGATTTTCACCGTGAATGAGGTAAGGACGCCACACTCGGCGGGTGCCTGATTTGCGCTAGCAGTGAACCTAAAGAAGCAATTTGCGCAGTTTGTTTTCACCGCGATTTGGGGCTTCCCTGGGCTTCCCCTTTGTTTTCACCGCGATGTGACGTCGGCCTGCTCCCGGCTATACTCTGGGCCATAATTTCTTGGACATAACAAACGCGCGCGTTGCTCGTTGCGTGGACTGCGTCTACGTGCAACCCGATTGTGCGCCGTCTTGGCGGGAAAGCGGGCGTACGTTCTAAAAGTTCTGTCCAAGAAATTATGAGCCAGAGCATAGAAAAATAAAATTACCAATTGCCTTTTATAATACTTTAAAGTAGATTCATTAGAAAGAGCACTACTCCCAAAGCATAACACAGTTTAAATGAAGTCAATATGTTACCTAGTTAGGAACGATCAGAAACAAGAGCGGTCACCGCCCGTGTGGATTCGTGGCACCTGTGGTTTGGTGGGTTGTGACTGGTGGTACTTTGCAGCCCGTTTTGGGATGCGGACCCTGACACATACCAACCATACACACACACAACCCATCCACCATTTTTTATTATTTATATAGCCTATAGCTATAAAACTCATCTGACTTTTGGTCAACCTGTTTAACCCAATGAGGCCACTTAATAAACATTCCTTTCCGGCTTTAGAAAAATCAGTTAGCCGTGAATGATCACTAGTATATAGCTCATCAGATGACGTCATTTTATGTTACTTGGTCCTGTACTTGGTTGTTTCCTCCATAGGAACCCGCAAGGAGTTTTTAACAGGGCGTATGGTCACAGGATTGTTTAATCAAGAAGGGATTCTCTGTTTGAAGATTTATTGGTAGTGACTTAGGTAATTGGGGGAAATTATTCCCAGTCTATTTAAATTGTCCTAGGAAATTATTTTGTAAATGGTGCCCAGTGTTTTGTATTGTCCGAGTTGAAACTGTTGGTCATGTCCGCGTCTTGATCTGTTTGTCTTCGGAATGATGTAGGTCTTTGAAATGTCCAGTAGGTTGTGTGTGAATCTTGTAGAGCAGGTCAATCTGTGAGCTCTTCTGCGCCTTCGGATCTCCATTTGAGAGTCCTCAACATTTCTGTGACGCTGGCCTCGCGAGAATAGTTTATTTGTTGTGAAACGTGCAAGCTCTGCGTTGGACTTTTTCCAAAACATTATGTTCTTGGCAACAATAGGGTCCCTGCGCAATCCATATTCCAAATGAGTCTTACCTGGTGTGGTAAAGCTTTTCTTTTTGATGTTAGATGATGATGTAAATTTCTTCTTTGTATGAATCCAAGTGTTTCTTGAGCCTTTGATGCATCTGTTGGCTCTGCCTGTTCCACACTTTGGTTGTCTTGGATGTGAATGCCAGATATTGGCAATTCTTTGTTGGATTTAAACTGGTACCATCATTTTTAAGGTGCACGGATCTAGATTTCGTCGGTTAGTGACTCTCATTATTGACATTTGGCGGCGTGAAGCGCATACCCCCAAGTTTCTGTCACTGACAGGCTGTTCAGGCGTCTGGAGTTGTCTTCATCATCAGGACCATTTATTGCTCTGTAGACTAAGCAGTCGTCGACAAAGAGGCGTCTTACTGGAGAATCTTCACTGATGTCATTTATAAAAAGCAGGAAGAGAGTGTCATAGAACTGTTCCTGCGTACGCCGCTGAGGACTTTTTCCCAGGCCGATGAAGAACCATTTATTTGCACTCTCTGTTGACGTCCTTCAGGAAGTTTTCAATCCATCGTTTGTGCTGCCTCTTATGCCTAATGGCGAACTTAATCAGAAGTTTTGGTGGGGTACTACTTCCAAGTCTTAGAGCAGTCCAATATAGCAAGTCTGTAGAACACGTCGTCGAGATTCTTTCCGTCAGTCTTGGGTAGTCATGATAAGTTGCGATTATTCTGTAAAAAAAAGTCTGGCTTTTACGGAATGCGTGTTGTGGTTGTCAATCAGAAAGGATATCTAGTTTCTTCTCAAGATGTTTCATGACGGGCGTCGATGACATTTTCAGTACTTTACACAGACACTAGTTATGAAATAGGCGATAGTTGGGCCGGGTATGTGTGCGCTTTCTTAATATGTGTCAATGTTTGTGCCTTCCGCCAGTCCCAGGTAAGGTCCCAGTGTCAACTTGATTGTTGAAAGGAACCTGAGAATAGGGCAATCTCATGAAAGCTATCTTGAGGCATGGTTGAAGACTTCTCTGGCCGATGCTTTAGAGGGTTCTATGTGCGAGCAGCTTTTCCACCCTTCATAAGACATGATTTCAGGCAGTTCCCATACGAGGGACGGTCTATCTGTGGCATAGATGAAGGCTCCAAATTTTCCCTAGTAAAGACACTCTGAAACTGCGGCCCCGGCTGCTGCTTTTCACTGTCTCGTGATCGTTTTTTTTAACTTTAAGTCCAGAACACCAGTGTTATCCTCCTTCTTCTTGGATCTTATCTAACGCCAGACCTTTTAGGCTGAATCGGTTTGATGATCTCAGAAATATGATTCTCTTCCTATTCCTGATGGCTTTTGTTGACTACTTCTGGTATCTTGTCTTGGGGTCCAATGGTCCATCCTCCAACTCTTTTTGCTCTTGTCTATAGTTTCTCTTTTTTTTCGTGATCACTTTTGCAACCCGTGGTTCATGCCCAAAACTTCACGTTCCGTCCAACCGGGTGGCTGCGGTCGGTCCGTGTTAACATCCGGTGGCCAAAATTTCACATTTCACACACGAGGTAAAGCACCCGACGTCCATTTTATTTTAACAACCGTACAGCACATGGACATGGAAGACAACCAATAAACGTTGTGATGACCAGTGAGGATTGCTTTGACGCAGATCATGAACATATAATTGTAGAATAATGTTACCCGCTATTGGAATACCATTCGAATACTATTCGTCTCGGACGTACTTTCACACATTTCGAGAAATACACTAACGGCGAGTCAATCGTCTAGTACTTTTTCGGCCAGCGTCTTCGACACAGAAACGCGTCACTACTTTCACCCTCCATTTGAATCGAAAACCTTCGGATCGACCATGTGGCCAAGTCTCCTCTCTCTCTCTCTCTGCAGATGTTTACACTACATATTAAGCAGTTTTTAATGATACACTACCCAACTTTCAATGAAATAGCGCAAGTTGAACACTACTTGAATTTTCGAATAGCTGCCGGCTGTCTTAACGATTCTTGGTCGTCTGCTGCCATTTTCATTTCACCGTGAATGGGTAAAGGGACCCAACTCGCGGGTGCCTGATTGCGCTACAGTAACCTAAAAGCTTTGCCGCATTTTGTTTTCACCGGATTTGGGGATTCCCTGGTGCTTTCCCCTTTGTTTCATCACCCGCGATGTTGACGTCGGCCTGCTCCCCTATACTATGGGACATACTTTCTTGGACATCACAAACCGCGCGTTGCTCGTTGCGTGGCTTTTGGTCTACGTGCAACCCGATTGTGCGCCGTCTTGGCGGGAAACGTGCGTACGTTTCTAAAGAAAGTTCGTTCCAAGAAATTTGAGCCAGAGCATGGAAAAATAAAATTACCAATTTGCCTTTATCTACTTTAAAGTAGATTCATTAGAAAGAAAGCCACTACTCCAAAGCTAACCAGGTTTAATGAAGTCATTGTTCCCATAGTGAGGAACGATCCATAAAAAAATAGAATTTATCAACAGAAATTCAAACTGAAAATGATGTTTGGTATTAAGAAATATAATTTGTAGTAGAGAGAAGTTGCTTACTTCACGAGGACAAAAAATACCAGTTATAGTACAAAATTGTGTCCTAAAAAACGGACTTCTTTTAAAGCACAAGATGAGCTCCAAAACTTGTTACCACCAGCCCCCCTGGCAACTGCACTGAACAGTGAAGATTGGGCTCACTGAAGCTTGGGCGTGTGTTTGCGTCCACGGCTTATTGAACAGGAACACAATGACAAGATTTGTCAACACATGGTGGCATGATCAGTGACAGACACATTAACTAACCTCCCCACGATCACAGCACTTACAAACATCGTACCCAATTATTTCTAGACAATAATTTATGCACATACCATGTAGTGGCGCTGTTCGCCCTCATTAGTGACGTCAGACCTTTTTACAAAGAATTCCCAAAGTCGTTGTTTGATTGGATTCCCCTCTTTTTAAAGCTTCTTATTGGTTAAAACATACCAATCATAAGTCATTTAATCGATAGCGTCTACTAGCTTTCATTTCAAATTGCCAATATTCTGTCGCACTTATCGGTACTTTTATCGCCGTTTACCTACCTTTTTGTGTCGCCGTTTGGTACTAGTTCTGCTTCAATCTGACCAACTGGCTTGTTTTTGGTAAGTAAAATGCCCCTCTTTCTCTTTCTTTGATTGGTGGTATTTTATTGGGAGTTTTTTGGAGAATTTGAGAATTTTTTTTGGTAAACTTAACAGTCCTCAGCATCAATTTGGTGCTATTTGACCATGTGTCTAATCAGTACAGGCCACGCTGACAGGGGTCCACTAAGTTTTTTGAAAAAAGTGCGTCTACTTGTACGCAAATTTGTTTCCCTGGAGGTTGGCAAAAGTGCGTTTTCTTCTTCATTATATCGTGTACAGTTTTAAAACAGGTTTGATAACTGTTTTAAAGGACTGCTACAATCAAAAATAACCATCCAATGCCAAACCTAGACTGGGCATATTGAAAAGTGATTCCCCGATACCCTTAAACCCAAAACTGGAGTGGAAGTATCGTTGAATACACTTTGGGCGGGTAGTGCCCGAAAAAAGACGTAAATCCAGTCAAATTTAACCTATCTTACCCTAACGCGGCCGGAGATTCAATGAAGCCACGACAACGGGTACCGTCGAAATGTTTCTCTTGCATCTCGCCGCCAACACCTATTTTTTGTCGCGCAAATGCTCTCTCATTGGCCCGCATTCATCCCCTGGGGGGGCCCGTCTTAACCAGAAAATACTCTATGTTTCCTCGTTCTCGGGGCCCGTCTTACGGAAACTGACGCGATGTGTTTCGTTGCCTTCTGGGCCGTCTTCCGGCGAAATGACGCGATGTTCCCCGTTGCCAACCTGGATGTCATACGGGAAATGACGATGCTTTTCACTGCAGTTCGGACGGTTTGCCCGCAGAAGGCGCAGTGCTTTTCAACAGCAGGCGGTGACACTGTGTACAAATTCCCCTAGACAATTTGATATCGAGGTGAATAGCGCGCCACCATTTTCGTCACCACGACGCTATTGACGTAGCGTATTAGCGCCACTCACGACTGGCGAACATATACAAATTTCATGCAATCAGTGTGCAGTACTCTCCCTTATTTATTTATTTATTTATTATCCCTTTTCTCATTGCATCCGCAACGCGGTGTTCCTCGTTTCATCTGGGACGCCTTCCGAGAAAGGCGCGAATGTGCCCCTCGTTGCATCTGGGCCGGCTTCCGGGAAAATGATCCGATGGGTTCGGTGCTCTGGTCCTCTCCTGAAATGACCGATTTTTTTTTCGTTGCATCTGGGCCGTATTGACTGAAGATCGATGCGTTTCACTGTCACTGATTTCGGACGGTTCCTGGTAGGGTAATTTTCACAGATTTTGCTAAATGTATTTATATTGTACAATAATAATTTAGTTGTTTGAGGGAAAAGATCATATTGTGACCATGTGGCCAGGCAACTCTAGTGATTTTTTGTTAGTTTAGTGGCGACTTTTTGTTTTTTGCGCAAATAAGGCTCAATTTTACTCTCTCTAGACAAAAGTGCATCTACCTTTGGAAAAGTGCGTCATAGCCGCAAAAACGCACACTAATGTGAACCCTGCTGCGTGATCAATATGCATAGATTTACCGATGCGATTCTGTCACTGGTATTTCGCATTTGTCGATCTGGCCTACCTTCCAGCGCCGGGGGTAACCAAGTTGTTGTTAATGAAGTTTAAACATGTTAAAAGAAAATATGATAATCGTAAATGTTATATGGTCAATGTGATGTGACTTGCATTGCATTGCATGTTTACTACCTTGCATGCACAGGTCGAACACGAGTGACGAGAAAGCAGCCATGCGGATGATGCCGCGGTGAAAGTTATGCACACGGCACGCTCACACAAGCTCATTAATTATGCCCGATGGTTGACCTCGCTGATGACCTTTGCTATAAACGGTAATGCGCATGCTCAGATCAGGTTTGAAATTTGCACTAGACTCAATTGACGATGTTTGTAAGTGCACAGATTGCACCCAATATGGGTGTTAAGTGGAATTTTATAGATTTATTGAACCTAGCAACACCACAAAAAAAAAAATACTCAAGTTGAAATAGAGCTGAATGTCGCCACCAACGGCAGGGTGTCTGGTTGTTCCTAACCTAGTTCATGAGTTCTGCTAAGCATAACATCACATGTCTTTACATGTTGTTGTCATTAACGGATGTAAAGTTATGCAAAACCACATGGAATACCTTTCCCCTGTTACCAGCATGAGCAGGCCATTTCAAAGAGCCAACTTTGAAGACTGCAGACGAACAAAGTATCAAAAGCAATTCAGAATCGAGTTGATATGTGTTCCTTAGGCTACTTTTGAAATAGTTTATCCTCAAAAATTTGTCTAAAAACAGTAGAAATCCATCATTTCCGGAGAATCAACCTTTCTCATGCAGAAGTAATTGTAGTCGCAATTTTCTTCAAAATTTTTAATTTCTAATTCTTTTTTTTTCACATAAAATGTCATCGCATTATGTAGGATCTCAAGTTGTGTTTGATAGTGAAAACAGGGATATATCGTACATTTGGAGGGATTTGAGATCGACAAAGTTGAAAGGGGAAAGGGATTCCAGGTGTTTTTGCATAACTTCACATCCGTTAATGACAACATGTTAAAGACATAATGTGAAGTTATCAGTGGCCGATTTAGGAAATTAAAGTTACATGCACAATTAGAACTTTTCCTTGAAAATAGGCTGAATTGCACAAAAATAGACCAAATTTTACATGCACAGGGCCAATGTTACATGCATTTACAGTTACATGCATCCTCTATTCGTATAATACTGATACATACTTTTTACATCTCATTGGAGTGCTTATGGAGGTACTTTGCAGCACTTTTCAATGCTTGCAAACAAATTACATTTATGTAGAATACAACTGAACAATACAAACCATAACCCATTGGTGTTTATATCATCCACAGATGTAGATTATGTGTAAAGTATAAGAGATTAGAAACATGTTTTTGAGATTACCGGATGTTATTATTAATTTGTAGGGGAGTGATTGGCTCCAAATCGCCGATTGGTCGACATTCACCATGAAAAAGTCCTACACACCATTGTTAAAATTTGTTACAGTAATTATGATATACCAAAAAGATGTTGGAAGTAAAAAGCCACCAAGTTTTAAAAAGAGTACGAGCCGATAAAGTTAATTAAAAGTAAAGAGGCGCACCAAGTATGCTCAAGTGCATCTGCCCCATTGGCAAACTTGGTCCCATTTCTTATATTCCCGAATTTTGCTTTAGAACCATTCATGTAATTTCTATAACCCTAACACGGCCGAGAGGCAATGAGATGCCAACGAAAACGTGTACCGGTCGGAAAATGTTTATTGTTGCATCTCGGCCGTCAACAATATTTTTGTCGCGCAAATGACTCGCATTGCGCCTCATTGCATTGGGCCGTCTACCGGAAAATGACGACGATGTTCTCGTGCAACCCTGGGCGTCTGTCCCGGAAAATGACGCGATGTTTTCGTTGCATCTGGGCCGTCTTTTCCGGGAAAAAATGACGGAGTTTTTTCGTTGCATCTGGGCCGTTATTGACTGGAAAGGATGCGATGCTTTTCCCCGCATTTCGGACGGTTTGCCGCAGAAGGCCACAATTGGCTTTTCATCAGGCGGGTGACCACTGTGTACAAATGATCATAGACAATTTCGATTCGATGGTGATAGAGCCCAACAATTTTTGAACTAAGCTATGGTAAAAATGGAAAATTGATCTAAATTGAAAAACTTGAAGTTCCATTTGAACCGAACTTTTGTATAGGTGCACCTTGCGATCCCTCATATGTTGATGAGATCAAAGGTCACGGGCCAGGGTTCAAAGGCGGGGCGGCCCACAGCTTATTCTTTGAATATAGCAGCGCAGAATAAGCCGAGAACCGCGAAATTCTAGTTAATTATGCCTAAACGTATTCATGACGTAAACGGGAGCATGACGTAGCCTAAAGCGCCAAGCACGACTAGTGTAGCGTAATAGCCGCCACTCCGAACTGGCGAACTATAAGATACAAATGTCATGCAGATCAGTGGCAGTAACGTAATCCATTATTTATTTATATTTATTTATTTACCCTGTTTTATTGCATTCGCACGCCGCTGTTTCTCGTTGCATCTGGGACGTCTTTCCGGTAAATGGCGCGATGGAGTTTGTGGCAGCTGGGCCGTCTTCCGGGAAATGACGCGCTGTTTTTCGTTGCATTTGGGCCGTCTTCCAGAAAATGATGCGATGGGTTTCGTTGCTCTGGGCGTTATTGGCCTTATTCCCTGTGCCGGGAAAAACGGCGAGATGCCAATGAAACGCAAACTTTGGCTCTCGTTGCTCTGGGCGTTAAAATAAAAATAGATTGCCTTTCGTGGCATTTGGGCCGTCGGCCGGCAGAACGACCCGGTCCGGGTTAGGGTTAAAGTAACCCTCATCATCAGACAAATTGTTGATTTAAAAATTCCAAACTGCACTTGTTTTTGCCTCTATGTGTGGTCCCATTTTAGTCCATTTTGCACATGGGCAAACTTTTGAGGGCCTATTTTTACTAGGGTGATAGAAAGAAATTCTACTTGCCACCGGTCTGCACTCAATAAGAAAGCCCTACTGATATATAAATAGTATTAATAAAGTTTTGTAATACTGAATCACAATTTTATAGTCCGAGTCGTAAAACTTGAGAGCCCATAACTTCAAAACGGAATGGAATTTGAATTTTTCCTTTTGGTTTAAAAAAAAAAAAAATGTACATTTGACTGCAAATTTCAAAATCTGAGAGGGTGGATTCCCACACCTAGGTGTTTCGGCATGGAAGACCTGGAGTCTACTTGTGATCTCTTTACATTATTAATTGATATGGCTCAGTCTCTTTTTTAAACTGTGGCTTTACGTTGCACAGTCTTATGGGTGATTTCCTTATTTTTGTGAAAATCGAATAGCTGTGCAAATGCAGTTGTCCAATTTGCAAAGGAAAATCATGTTTCCATGAACAGTTTTAATACACTTAGTTGAATGTGTCTGTGATTATTCCCTATACGTTATGTGCGGTTAAGTAAAAGCAAAGTATTTGGGGAAGTATTAACAACTCCGTTAACCTAAATTACATTTTTTGAGTCCATTTTTTTCCTCGGTCTATTCCGGTGAATTGATTTGTTGTATGTACTGCTCTTAAAGGCCGACTCAAAAATTTCAAAACAACAAAATAATAAGAATACAAAAAATAAATAATGTTTTTTGCATGTACATTAATGCTTGTCCATATTACTAATCACTGTGTGAAATGCTAAGATTAAAACGAATTCCTTAATATAGAAAAATCACCAACCTTGTTATAAAATTCCGGATCAGGAATTTGTGTTATACACGATATCCTATGGGACTAATCTTCACATACAATGTTCCTGCATCAAAGAAAACCGATTTCATCTCAAATTTCAGACATGTGCGTTTTAGGTTAATATCTTTAGTTTAGATTGACTATTATTTCATAATTACACAAAAAAATAATATTCGAACTCTGGTCAGATTTAACCATAGATAATACATACGAAGAGCTTAAAGTCCATGGCCATGGGCTATCAAAATTGAGATTTTATTATATAGTCTTATAATTGGAACATAAAGCTTTTAGTGCTTTTTTACGTTTTTATCTTCTTCAGTTACTGAGATATTCAGCTTTTAAAGTTTCTGCCATTTCGGGCCTTTTTCACTAAAACTAGAATTAAAGAGCATAAAATGTGGAGAATGGTATTTTGTACATTTTGGGAAAATTCCACTTATATTTACATTTTAAACAGAAAAGAATGAGCTAATGTTTGCATTTAGTTAGTAAGTTGTATTTTACTAGCTAGGACACGTAGCTTGCATTACAACACTGCCAAAAGTGTCTAGAAACGTGGTGCAAATAGTGTTAGGGTATTAAACATGTCAAATTATCAATTAAATGCTTGGTTTCAAAATCTCTAAAACACCCAATTCAAAGGCCTAAAAAATGTTTAAGCATTTCACATGTTTAGATATAAGTTTGAGATATTAAACAGATATGTTACAATGTTTTTTTTCTAGAAACGGGCGCAACCACAGTGTTTTCGAAAGGTGTTTAATTTCTATCATGTTTTTACAGTGACCGTTACAATTAGGGAAACTACCTGTTAATTTCTACGATAAGCTTATAAGTTTTTAAAGATGCCCACATCAGCATCACTCAAAACCTTTTAATGTGAAAACCCCTGGAAAAGCACGTAAAAACAATGATTGCCCCAACCCTGGGTTGCATGAAAATAACAAAAAATACTACATTGGCAAGCAAAAACTGATTCATGCATGGTTTTCCCTGCGCACAGGGCGCATCTCTGCAAAAAATATGACATAGTGAATTTTACAGTTACCATAATGGCAGTAAAATTCGAATTCAATATATCTGAAATACTTGTAAAATCTATGCAACCACACCTTTACGTAACCCGGTCTAGCAAGAGGACATCTTTGTAAGAGAAATATTTACCTACACTTGTAGTAGCTGGCATTGTGGTTCCACCCTTGCAGTGTGTGGGAAGTGCCCCCTCCGCCTGTAACCTGAGAAGATGTCCAGAGGGCAAATATACCCAACATACTCTCACTAGTCCTCTGCTATTTATAATTTTTTAAAGATACTTTTTAAACTCAATGGAAAACATAATAAGACCTTGACCTTTACTGAATAAATGTTTGACCTTTAGCCTATTGTGTATATCTTCATTGCGATGCATTTTACAGACAGGTTCACCTCAGACTATTTTTACTCCGTGTACCACACAAACAATTTGAGCTAGACTAAACGTTATTTGGGACCATTATTAAAATTTGCCCGGTAGAACGTTCACCCCTCCGTGGAAATTTCCACATTTTCCAGAGGGACATGTGGCACTAAAAACCTAAAATATCCTTTAAGCCAAAAATCAATCATCAAACCTTACTGCCAAAGTAGTCACGGAATTGAGGATTTTGACTTAAACTATCATGCTTAATATTGCCGAAAAGTAGTGGGCCACAGTCAACAACAACTGACAACAACAGACATCAAAAGTTAAAATAATCATGTCTATCGCTTACACCGCTGCACCACAGAGGAAGCTTGCAGTTTAAGACGCGAATTGTTGGATATGCTATAGTCGATTCGCGTTGATACGTTCGTCCCCCAGGGGTTTTGGACCTATTCAATTAAGTCGGAGAGGGAAAATGAAAAAAATTCAAATGCACGTCCCACACCGGATTATCTTGGAGGACACGGCGGTCATTTAACTTACTCACCTGCCACTAAATACAATTTCATTCATGCATGGAAGCGCACCATAGTGTATTTCAGGCCTTAACATTGCTCACAATAACATGATTAACAGAAGCCCCTGCGCCTCAATGAATTTTTCACCTCCGTAAGAATGGTACAGGGTCACATATCAGATGAATCGAGTATAGTATGCGAGGGTTCAGTAGTGATGTTGAACAAAAGAATCTCGTAAAACATCATTTTCTTTGTATAAAGTCAATTATTTTCAATGTTAGCAGTAAAAGGCACATCATGAGGATAAATAGAAATAACATACTACATTTGGCCAATATTCATTTTGTAATAAAGGCTGTAGGTCTGTGAGACCGTTTTTTAAGTTTCACATATGCCACTAATAATCGTTATTTATTAAATGACCGTTTGAAATCATTTCTAAGTCGTCGTTTCCGTTTTCTTAAATCATATTTTGCTCATGAAATGTGTCATATATACTTCTCATGGTTGAAATACATGCTATGCTTTTGTATTACGAGTAGTTAAGCGTTTGTTAAAGATACTCCCACCTAGTGATTTTACTCGTCAAACACACGTCAAAAAAAGGGAAGTTTGTTGCTGTTAATATACTCACGGTGTGTGTCGCTTGTGTCAGGGATGTTCTAATGCTTTTTTACTGTTTTTTTCCTTGTTTTTCGGGTTGTTTTATTTATTTAAAACTTGGTTGACACACTACCGTGTGTCCAGGGCTGTAAAAATGCAAAATTTCCCGGGAATATGATCAAAATTTCCCTCTAAGATAGCAAAATTTCCCTCCAAGATTTCAAAATTTCCCTTTAATTCCTATGTATTTCTTTATTTTAAGGTCAAAAATTTCCCTCCAAATAGCAAAATTTCCCAGGAATGACATTCCCAAATTCCCCACTTTTTCCAGGCATGCGTGTGTCTTAATTTGTGTTTTATCCGTGTAGTGATCATTGTACGTTCACTTACCCCTGATTGTTCCCTGTAGTGTGGTAGGTGTCCGGTCCACTTGATATTTTTTACTTCTCTGATGCAGTGACTTCAGTCTTCGATGTCGTGAATGAATGAGATATTCACAATATATTTATTCCTTAATTGAGATCCCCTGAGAATCTCAATGCAATGCAAATGTTGTATTATTGATCGATTGCAGTCGTGGTGGGAGTTCCGACAACCCAATCACTAGTTGATTTGCTTGAACGACTGCTCACATACTTTTCTCGAATAATTTGTTTGTTTTCTTGACAAAGTTTCACTGGTTTGTGCTTACTATGATTGTCGATTCTAATAGTTTAAAAATCAACTTGATTATTTTATAATTGGGTCTCATGTCCCTCCTAAGTAAATTTTGATATTAGAGTTTTAAGAAATCCCATTGTTATTTTTATGAAGATGTATTAATGTTAAAATCAAACTGCCAAAAAAAAATCTTGATGTTGCTTGATCTTGACAATAACTGAATACTGAGAAATACATATATAAGAAAGATTTGAAAGTTTGAATGATAGATGAATTAGAACTGCCATTCATATTCCAGAACTTCAATGGCCAAGGTGACCGTATGTAAAGAAAATTTTATTTAATGTGCTGAAAGTCGCGTGGGTACCGCCGGACTCGAACCGACAACAGAGACTATCCCAAAATGTAAAATCAATAACGTTCAAAGTTGGACCGCTCGGCCACGAAGGAAGTTATAGCATGCACAGCAAATTGTTGGATTGATAATAATGATGGTTCAGTAGTGATGTTGAACAATGAATCTGTTAAACAATCCATTTTTTTTTGCATAGAGGGACACACCGTGTGTCTTAATTTACCTTTTAATCCGTCGTAATGATTTGTAGAAATTCACTAAAATCACATTCAAACAGTGGCGGCACCACCAGACTTCTTTTTCGGGAGGGGGTGAAACTTGGGGGGTAAAATGTAAAACAAGATAAAACAATCCAAAATTGACAAAATTTTAACCGATTTTGTTGCCAACAATCCGTCATTCTTCTGGCGGGGGGCGGGGGGGGGAAAATGAAAATTTTTTTGAGTCCTGAAAGACTGTTCAGAAGAGCTGTAGGAGCTATGGAGCAATAAAGCTCCTCAGAAATGAAGGTTGGACAATCAATAGTAAACTACGAGTAAGCACAAAAATAAGTGTCGGGTAGAATAAGCATTAAGGTCCATGGAAACGCTGAGTAGACTTTCTTAATTCTACATTTCGTAACTCAACCAGTATCTGGATCACAGCGCAACTCAGATTTTTAAATAACATCGCGAAAGTGTTAAATTTCAAGGACAAAAATACCAACGGACAGGCCCTTCGTTAGGTTTCGTGAACGCGTCTCAAGATGCTGGAGTTGGATTGACCCCGTTATGACGTCAGAGTAGCAGTGGAAACAAAGCGCACACGGGCTAACCGCACACATGTCACACTGACAGTGACATGCATAAAGCAGGACACAATAGGACATCGACACCATGCGTTACTTCATGACACTTGCTTGACGAGAAAAACAGCCGTAACAATACAGTGTATTATATTGGTCCCCGCCAACAGACCCGCCAACTTCTGTGGCGAAGGGGACTATAGAATGCTCTTCGTCCGTGCGTGGTGGGTGTGTGTGTGTCCCAAGCACTATCTCTGGATCTAAGCAAGTGGGGGTGTTCATCTTCGCAACATAGATGTATTTCAAGTACGCGTTGGCCTGGATCTGAAGGGGGTCAGGTTGTCAGGGGTCAAAGGTCCAATATGGTCAAAAATAGCGGCCTGTCATAAATTGCTGTACAAACGTGTAAACACATACTTTTTCTAAGGCAAGTATGGGTGTCCATCTTCGCACCATAGATGTTGCGCAAATAGGCGGCGGATGAGTTCGGAGATGCGTCAAAGTCAAAAATGGTCAAAAGGGTAAATTTGGTCAAAAAATGGGAATTAAATTGCATAAGCCTGGCAATGTGGCAGGATGATGATACTTGGTGGGTGTGGTAACATTCAGTGCCCGAGAAAATTGAAGGTCATTTCAAGGTCATGCGAGTCATTCAAGTCAAATGGAATTAAAGTGCTATAGCCCTTGTCAATGTGGTAGGATGATGAACTTGGTGGGGGTGTCAACATTCACTTCCAACAAAATTTGAAGGTATTTCAAGGTCATGTCGGATCATTCAAGGTTCCAAAACACTAATGAGTGGTAGGATGATGAAATTTGGTCAACATTCAGTGCAAAAATTTGATGGCCTTTTCAAGGTCATGTGGGGTCATCCAAGTCAAATCCATACACATGGTAGTATGGTCATGAAAACGGATGGGTGTAGTAAGCATTCATTGCCAAAAATTTTGACGGTTCATTCAAGGTCAAGTAGGGTCATACTAAGGTCAAATAACTACAAATAGGTGTATGGTCAATGTACTCAACAATTCGATTACCGTCAATTGGAACTGCTATGGCAGCAGCCTTCAGTGGTTTGAGAACCACTTATTCCATCACAATTTCCCTGTGATCTTAAAATTATCTTCCCTCAGTTACTATCGCGAAGGGCGGGGACCTTTGTGGTTTTGATAACGCCTTGTCGTAATTTTAAAGCACCAAATACAAGAAAAATTATGCCATACAACACATACCACCCATACCGCGAGAAGTCAACTGTGAGTATACATAAAAGAAAACTGGGCCACGCGCGAGCGTGTATGTTTGGGGTTCCAGCGTGACGACCAGACGCGTATTGGCCTACTCTGACTCAACTTCAGGAGTCCAGCTGCCAGCGCCATAATCACTTTCGTTTTGGATTTCCTTTGAAAGCTTGTCTGAACACATGACATTCTGCCCAATTTTATCAAAATCTACGGTTTTTCAATTACTGCCTTCATGCAGATTTACATTGATACCAATACATACTGTGAATAAAGCCATTTTTTGGTGGAATTATAAGTATGTTTAAAGCATGTCAAGGGACCTTGAAATTTTTGAAGAAATATTTGAATTTGTGGCAGGGTGTTCATATACTCCATATTTGTGCCAATTTGAAGTTCTCCCATCCATATTGTAAAAACAGTTTATCATTGGAATAATCGTCTTTCATGTGTACTTTCAAAATGTTGCGGAGGTGACAAAAATGTGAACGGAAAATGGGCTAACACATTACAAATTTATACAATTTCATGCTATCATTTATAATCATGTGACATCATTTCATAATCATGTGACATGAACCAGTAATATCAGAGTATTTGTTACAAGAAGGGTAATACGAATGTTAGACAAAAATGAAACATTTGTCAATGAAAAATGTCACATCCAAAATAATGTTATGCATGGATGTCCACAGAGGGTGTATTGGATTAGTCCATCCCACAATGCACCAGTTTGGGGAAACTTCACCGTAATAAGGTCATGTGATCCCACAAAACTCCTATTCTTAACACATAAAAAACCTTGATTCTTTACACTCATTTAGCCCACAAAGCACTAGTACTTATCATGATCATGAAATGTTCTGTGGTCCTAACCTTCTTGAACACATTTTATCCCTCAAGTACTGACATATTTTTAGTACAGTACAGTATAGGCACATTGAAAATGCATTATGGGATTGGTTCAAAACACCCTCTGGATGTCACATTGTTTTGTTTGGATATTTAGATTGTCAATACTGATTAACCACAAATAGGTAAAGACACTGACAAGCTGTACTCACTCTGCAAAAATGCTAGTCTGTCTAAAATGGATTATACTCCCAGGTTGACAACAAAATGTTCCATTTTGGCAACTTTTGACATCACTGCAACTAAACCTTTGACTGCAGCAGATTTATCAGGCTTTGGGAGCTAGACCCCCCTTCTTCGTTGTCGTTGTCATCATCATCATCACTTAACACATCAACATCATCATGAATCAATACATCAACATCATCATGAGTCAACACTGCATTACTTTCTTCACATACTGAATAAATTATCCTAGTTGGTTAAAGTTAATACCAACAAAGGGCAAGTCAAGACACAATAATTATGCAACCTTACTCTTTCTGTAATTTGAAATAATTATCTTTTTTTTTCTCCCACATATCCAAGGCCACCGCACCAACCAGGCCAAGGTAAGCAAGCTATTTAGCTAATTAGATAACATTTACATCGTCTTTGCCTTTAAATGACTTACGACCTTTAGATTTTAGGTTTATGCCGATACAGATGCATAAGGGACATAATGCCTAACTTTGCACATCTTGCTTTTTGTGTGAAAAGTTAGGCATTATCTCTTATGCATCTGCACCCACATAAACCTGAAATCTAAAGGTTGTTACTGTGTTCAAGCACATACTCAATAGACCTTTTCAAATGAACACCGGAAACGTTCGGAGCAAGAAACAATGTACGCGAGCGTCCGTATTCACAAGCGCTTGTCAGTGACGTGTATTAAACAAAGGTGAAGGATGCATAAGTGCTGCGCCCAACAGTTCCTTGTGATGACACGTTAGGATGCTTATTGGGGTCATCATTTGTGGTAAACTTTGTTTTGAAAAGGTCTATTACTACATGTAACTTGCCAATAGGGTCCTTTCACAGAAATGCTGAATGAACTGCAGTTTGCCTTACAGATCATCCAAGCATGCAAAGAATATAATACATGCCCTGGTACACCTGAAAGTTTCATATTTTTCTGCAGTGATTTTGTATTCTCTGCACGCTTGGGTTAACATTGTCTTAACTTATTGACCTCCTGTGAAAGTGCCCTACATATGCGTGTGTGACTCATTTATTTTAACCATGGAGGTAAATAAGGGAGTTCCCATAACCTGACCCATCTGACACACTTTTTTTTCTGACACACTTATGAATTAGGAAACCTTAACGGAATAAACCTGTGCCTTAATTCAGATAGGTCAGATTATGGAAACTCCCGGTAATTAATGCCAAACAGAAAAAAAGGCGTGTCTTGCATGGATAATATGGAGTCACTTTTGCCACATGACCCTATGTAATAATCCCATTTTTTAACAGGAAAACATTGGCCGTTAGGTGGCAAAAAAGTGGGTCAAAAACAATATAAAAACAAATTCCACATATCATTTTCCTAAAAAAGTATAGCACTTCATTGTTGTTTTTTCCTTCAAATCTGTGGAGTGAAACAAACTTTTTCTTTGGCCTAAAAACAAAGTGGGTGGATGCTCAATGTAATCTTTTCAAGTGGATTTAAGAATGCACCAATGGGCAAAAAACATATTAGCTGGAGCAGGCTAATCTATTGATGAACTCAGTAAATACAGCTTGCAAGATACACCCTTTGGTGTATGTGGAGGTTGAGACTAATGTAACTACTTGGGCCAAGTAAAAATAAAATCTGGTTTCCGGTAACCCTTACATCCCTAATTTTTAGTGTCAAGAAAAAATTGTATGCCCTTAGGGGAAAATATGTATCCCTTGTCGAATTCTGACAAAACTCCAAAGACTCCACACATATCAAATATTTTGCAAAAATAAAAGTTTTCTCCTTCCTTCTGTCCCAAAATTTTCAGAGCATGATACTGGAAACAAAATTTTATTTTTGATAGGCCTTCTATTAGTCTCCACTTGCAGGTTATCCAACTTTGTCAGACATGACCAAGTGTTGTCTCTCATGATGATCTGATGTTGTAACAACAAACCGTGCACAACATGATTAAAAGGAGTAATACAGCATGCACACTGTCATAATCTATGTGTTGGTGATGTGTAATAAGTTATTGTTGATGTATGTATACCAAGTTGTTTTAAAAGATTTCTTGCTAATATGGGTGTAACATTCACTTGCATAGAAGATGGTGTCAGTTGTAAGGCAGTGAAGCCTGCAGTCACCATATGCTGGCGCATGTTTACATTAGTTCTCATATTCATAAATACTCAAATCCTCAAATATGAGTATTTATGTTAGTAAAGCTTTAGTATATGCAGGCATAGCCAGTCTAGGTACTCCTTTTATTTCTGTGAATAGTTCAAAATATATTCTTGCAGGCACTGTTTGAAGTTAAAGGGATATGCAGTGATAATGTGAGAAGATAAAAAAATGTGGAAATATATTATAATTATTAGCATATAAATTTGGGACAAGTATATGAAACTCATATAAACTGCTTCAATGTAGGAAACAGAATCTACAGAATCGGGGACATTTGCATGGAAAGCCTTTTTGATCCCAAGTCAGAATTTTTATATGCCCCCATAAAAATTCCAGTACCAGTTGAAATGTACTTTTTGTCTTCAATCAAAGATTTCAAGCCAACCACTTGGCAGGTTATATTAGCATATCCATGCCAGTAACAAAACTATTTAACCCTTTGCCCGGACTTTGGGCTGCTTCTAGTGCAGATTTGCTTTAGCGGTTCAGTGTTCTTCTTAGCGTATCCACAAGTCATTGGTAATGGCTTGTGGTGGTGTCAGGATTTATTCAACTGAGTAAGCTGATCCGGGGCCGCGTGTATCCATGATACGGACGCTCCTAACATGGCCCAGTGAAGTGAAGTGAACACAGTGAAGTTGAACCATTGCTGAAAGCTAGTGAGACATAGCAATTCTGACCGGAGCTTGCTTTAGATTTCTATAATGTCTTGCCTCAAGGCTATTTTTCAATGAAACTGTAACCTGATATCGGCCGGTCTGCCCACAGAGGTGGGTGTGTTTGGCAGCATGCCACAAGCAAGCAATCTTTATTGCTAAAGTCCCTGGTGTGCGAGGCCCACTGACCTCTACACAAGGATTGCGGGCTGACGCACCATTGAATAGCCACAGATTGAAACCACAAGAAGTTGCATTTTGCCCTGCACAATGTGGCTTTACCTTATTGTGTCGCCTGCCCTAAGGCAGGAAGACAAATAGGGAGCACTTTGTCCACTGTTGTTGTTGTTGTCTGTTGTTGTTGTTGTTGATGTCTGTTGTTGTGAAAAAGGGTTAACATTTGCCTGTAATGTCCTCATACTTTTATGGATTTAAACCAAACATGGGTCACAGCTGCAACATGGCATCCCCCTTTTTTGATGAGGTCAAAGGTCACATGCCAAGGTCAAAGGTCACATGCCAGGTCAAAGGTCACATGCCAAGGTCAAAGGTCACATGCCAAGGTCAAAGGTCACATGCCAAGGTCAAAGGTCATTGTGAGGTCAAGTTGTAAAAAGGCTGACAAAGTTAAAATTGACCTCATTTGAAAAGTTGAAAGTTTCATTGGAACCAAAATTGAGTTATAGGTGCAACATGGGATTCCCTCGTTGTTGATGAGGTAAAACGTCACATACCAAGGTTAACAGTCAGTGAGGCTAAGTTGAAAATAGGCTGAAATGTGTAAACATTGCCTTCATTTGAAACGTTGAAGTTCAATTGGAACCAAAAACTTTATGGATTTACATGCAAACCCTCATTGGTTTATGAGGTCCAATGTCACATATCAAGGTTATGTTAGGCCTATCTCATTCACAAACCGCGGACGGCCAGGCGACTCACTCTCAAGTATTTGTGCCCAGTTAAGGAAGTTGTATAACAATAGAACATCTGTGTGGAATATGGAACCAGGCAGGTGTATGCATGGTTTCCCGCCATATGGCTAAGGTGAAAAGCAACTTTCCTGTTGTTCAATCGGCGACCTTGACCCGTATCCATGTGTAGAGGTCAGTGGCGAGGCCCAAGAAATTGCCTAGCACAGCCAGGTAAAAGGTAATGGTTTTTTGGGTTTTTTTTTCGCAAAAATCAACTGCGTATCCCTTTTTAAGTGATGTCTTAACTGACAGAACTTCTTCTCTTACTAACATTCTCTTGTTTTCATTGGCTTACTGCATTGGATGTAGTGAGTGGCTATGGTAACGTGGTGCCACCATCTCTCAGATGTATGGCAGGTAGGGATTTGCAAATAACTTCTGTTGTCCCTCATTTTTGTGTAAAAGTTTTGATATCTTTAGTTGTTGTCTGTTGTGAAAAATGGTTAACATTTGCCTGTAATATCTGCATACTTGGATTTAACCAAACTTGAGTCATAGGTGCAATGTGGGATCCCTCATTGTTGATGAGGTCAGTCACATATATACCGAGGTCAAAAGTCATGCGAGGTCAAATTGTAAGATAGGCTGAAAATGTAAAATTGACCCGAATTGAAAAGTTCAAGTTCAATTGGAACCAAACTTGGTTTATGGATATTAATTGCAAACCCTCATTTGTTTGAGGTCAAAGGTCACATGTTATGGTCAAAGGTCATAAGAGCCTATCACTCACAAACTGTGACGGCAGGCAACACAAGCGGTCCAAGGACCGTGATATTTTATATTATGTTTGATATCCTAATTTAAGCTCCCATTGTATTTGATTAGCAACAGTAGAGTATACACAAATAGCTATCTTATACTATTTGATTATGAGGCTTGTTATTCCTCAGGACTTTTTATCAGGAAGCGGGCATTTGGTTAGCCATCAAGGCCTAAATAAATAGCAGCAGTCTAGGGGTGGCAGTTTGTGGCCCAATTTCTGGAACAGTAAAGCAAGGTGTTCCCACATCCCTGACAGAATTTACAGAGCATGTTTTGCGACACAAGTCAAAAGCATCAGAACGAGGGATTCAGGCTTGTAACTTTAGCTTGTAGTAAGATATTGATCTGGCAAGGTAAAGATGGATTAGCCGGGATTAGCATATACAATAGCAATGGCTGTGAAGACTGATGACACACGCTTTTCAAGTTTGGTAAATTATGGCAGTAATCAGAATCATTGTTTCCACCCCCAAATTGTCACCAAACTGCCAACGCCTCCCCTGGAACTTTCCTGATTTACTGTTTTTACAAATGTAAAACATCCAAATTGTTTGCAAACCATGGAAGTGATTTCGTAAGGGTCCTTTTATTATGCAATTTTTTTTTCATGTCATATGTCCCTTTAACTCTCTAAATAAACTGTAAAACTCATGATTGACTTGAGATATCTATGTTAACAAAGTTTACCGTACACAAATTGATTTAGCTACTCGTACTGGAAATTGTTTGGGGTGTAAGCAGTTTAATTTACAAGTATCAATTTTGCTTTATGGTCATCTATCCACAGTGTTCCTTAAGGTTTTCTAAAATATAATAACATGATTTCAGCCATAGAAAGCCATACTTAGATGAAATTCCTGATATGGTATCTCTCGAAGTCCTTTTTGTGCAGTGAATCATGCATTGTAGTCAAAGACAAACAAATGTTACAAAACATCATTTTCAATGTGTAACACAGAAATTTCATCTTGATTTTGTTTTAAAGACTGCCCCCTTTTAACACAGGTAATTTAACACAAATGGGAACCAGCAGCCAGAACCAGGGCAATGCACAATTCATGCAGCCCAGATCTTTTGCAGGAGTGGCACCCCAGAGGTATCCCATGATGCAACCTGGCATGGGACCAGGGGGCTACACACCCAGAGTTCCGGGACAATTTCCTCCACAGGTAAAATAATACTGAAAACGTAATTTGGGGAAACTGTGAAACCTCAGTACTGCCATTGCATGATTTTTTCCATGTCAATTTGTCAGTATATTTTTTCAATATGATTTGGAAACAATATTCATCAACCAATAAATGCATCAAACAAAACAACGCAATTTCAACTATGTCAATGAATCCAATCAAAAAGGTTTAAACCTTTAAGCCTAAAGTGCCTTTTTTTTGATTTGCAACCTATAACAGGGTGTGATGGGCATGGCACAGTCCTCCATGGGATACCCCCAGCAAGCAAAAAGATGATGGTGTCAGCAAACCAGTTCCCCGAACAACAGATGCCACAACAACATGGTAGTACATTTCAGGGACATAAACAAGGAGCTAAATGGGTTGTATGCTTAGGCAGGCACCAATTGTTGGAACTAATCAGAGGTGTATTGTGTGTATTCAATACAGAGTAAAGCTAAACATGATGTAACAGGTATCATGATGTGGCACCCATTCTTCTCCCTTTGAAAAGTCTGCACTCTGACTGAGGGTTATTAGGCATTTCATTGATCCGTTGCGTCTTGGCCTTTAACCTAAAAATTGTACTATTGATCCATTTAGTAGCCTTATAGTGTTGGGATATGCAGATATGATCGTCTTCACAAGATAGGAGCAATTTTGTGTATTTAAACGGAAAAAATATTTAAGCACAGTTGCTTATGGGACACTGTGATACTAAACATTTAATCATAAAAACAAAATTTGAACCACTGAAATTTTGTGAATAATACACCTGTAAGAAGCATGTTTTCAGCTGGATTTCTGTGATAATCAGCCCTTCAGGAAACAGAGTTCAAGTAATTCAGGAACCATTTTCCCTGAGGAATAAAGGTTAAATGTATTTTCATACTCCCATCAAAAGGGCAAAAACTCAGGTGGATATGCCTTCTGTAACCCCGGGCTCGCTCCTCGACCCCTGATGTGGGCACTAGGACAGCTCCCACACCCCCCACCTTATTGGATCCCTATTTCTGTGTTTTTTAAATGTTGGCCAGTTATGCTTGTAAAATTTCGTGCATCACCACACAAATGTTTAAAGTATTGTGTTATATTAGATAGCTGACATCATACTAGGGGTGGGGCAAGTTGCAACTTTTTTTTTAATCGAGGGGATTCATATGGCAATTTGGCTCCTAAAAAGAATATAGCAAGGCTTTTTCACTGAAGATAAGTTTGAGGTTGGTTCCATGGATTTTAAGTTTTGTACAATAAAGTCAATGGTATTTTGAGTTTTAAAAATTAGTGATTTGCAAATATTTGCCACACACAACTAATAACAACCTGTAAACAGTCAGGTGCTTAGGAGATTGCTCCCCCCCTTTGTAAAACACCATAGGTGTCAAAAAATAGCCAAGTTAGGATTGTCTAAAATAAACGAAAAAATGTCTTTACCTTGCAGAGGGTGTGAAGTCATTCATTAGCCACAGATACAACTTTCATACTTGTTTAAATTATTTAAAACAGGAAACACGTCTTTACACACAATGAGTTGCATGCTTACTATTATGTTAACAATTAGTACAGCTGGTATGAAAACGCCCAGTTACCATTCACAGGTTTAGCCAAGTATGCAACTGGTTGCAAAGGCTTGACCTTACAACAATAGGACTCCTTCATTTTCACTCACTCCAACAATGATATTCTTTGTTTTGGTGTTCTGTGCATTGCCTTGCCTCAGTTGAGGAGAATTTGGGAAAAAAATGAAAAAATATATTTTTGCCATTGAGAATAAATTTGCTATTTTTCTTGACAATTTGTTCTAAACTATAAAAGCAATTATGGGGAGTTTCTAGCAAATTCCAGGATGAAGATCTGTTGTTTTTTGTTTTTCCAAAAGTAGCAGAAAGCCCTAGAGACTTAATGTACAAAAACTTTAAAACTCCACAGAACCAATGCCTAAACATTTATCTTGAGTGAAAAAGTTGCCAGATAGATTCATTTTCGGAGCCAAAATGGCCATAGAATATACTAATTTTGCAAAAGATTTGTTAAAAAAAGTTTCATAACTTGCCCCACCCCCACCATAAACGTTTGTATGGCCCATAATTACATAACCCTTATCATCTACTCTTAACATGGGCTTTATTCTATTAACAGAACCAGACATGATATAGTGAAGGGTATAATGTAATTATACCATTGGTAACACGAAGCCCCACCCACAGAAGAATTGAATTTAAAAAGATATAAATTAGAGCTGTCAATGAGGATGACTCAATACATAAGGTGGCTATTCTGAGATAAAAATTCTCAGAAATGGCTACATCAAAACGCACAAACCTCATTCTGAGGAACAATCTCTCCATAGACTGCCATATGGCCAGCCACAAATATTTTATCAAGGGGATTTGAAAAAAATAATCCAAAAAAGGCCCAAAACAGTCCTCCAAGTGCATCTTCTCCACCTCGTGTAGAGTGGTGCCAACTTCATTCGACTGTTCATCAACATATAACATGGGCTTTGGGGGAATTGGGATGGGAATGCTTACTAAATTCATAACAGGAGATGGAGGATTGAGGCATACTTTACCTGGTGCCTCAAATGACTGACAGGATTGACAGCTCGATGCACCTTTTACCACATTTATGTTTGATGTTGGACTCAGGCTGCCAGGGAATTAACCATTTAAGTGTAGAGTGTCTTATTGTCATTTGCCAGGATGAATCCAATGCTAGAACAACAGAAACGCATGCGCTGAAGCCCAGCAGAAACTGACAGAGAAGCAGAAGAAAGAACGCTACCTGGAAGAACAGAGGAGAAAGTTAAGCAAGTTTTAGCAAGGGAGGGACAGCTGCTACTCGGAACAGCCCAAGCTGGATGTTGACATCTCTTGAGGTACTAGGAGACGGGAAAAGGTGGCGGTGCTGGTATAGGCCTGCCGATGCAGCACGCAACAGCCAAAAGGTAGAGAAGGATTCATGATTAAATTCATAAACAAGTTATGACGTGTCCTGCAATATTTGGTTCTTGCTCATTTTATAGTGTGGGCAATTGCAAATTGTTTAATCAGAATGTTGATGCTAACCTGGGCACTACCTGCTAATCTATCGGCATCTAAGCAGTACTTTGATTGGTTACTGGGAAGGTAGTTAAAGTAATGAGTAAATCATGCAATGCAATTTGATTTAAAAAGTATACCATAATCAGGTCATTGACTTCTAGTGCTGGAACGTTTAAACGTTTACAAGTTTACACAAACGGAAGTGTCACTAAACGTTTAGAAAATTCACTACACGTTTACAAGTCAGCAAAAACCCTACTAAATTTTTTCAGTATTATTTATTGCTGAGTTCAAATTTTCCACAAAATACCCCGGGCGTCAGTGAAAAGTTAAAGTTAACAGTTCAATGCTTCTTCTAGAAATGGTTTCCGACTTTTAACGGAAACGAAAATCCCCCGTTTACAAGTTCTTGTTGGTGAGGGGTTGACTTCGCATATTCACGCATAACACGGCCCCCCAATTAGCGGTGTCTTGCTTCATTACAGAGGGATAATCTACCAAAAAAGGTGAAAAGGCCCAGCGGTAATTGCAGCTTCCGCAGTGATTCGTCGTTTGGGATTTTTGGGATATCAACTGCTTTATTTTGGATGTAAAACATAACATAGGTAAGTACACAAACAACAGTTTTATGGTTCAAGATGATTCATCTAAGATGAATGCAACAAAGCCGGGTAACCCGAATACGAACGATTTATGCTCAAGAATGCAAGAATTGCATTTGCGTGGGGGAAGCGCCAAAATTCGGCAGTCGTTAACTTGTTAGGATCGTTTAAACGTTTAAACAAAACGGAAGTTACCCAGACCGTGTAAAGGATAGGAAACTAAACGGTAACTCCCAAGCTCTAATGACTTCACCACAAGTGAAAAGGTGACATGAACATTCACTGGATCCCACAAAGGTGGCCGGTCGGTTTTAATTTTTTTTTTAAATGCCATTAGCATGAACAGAAATGTCATAATAAATGTGTTTTGAGGATTAACTATTAACCAAAAAGAAGCTGTGAGTGATCATAAAATGCAACTTTAACTTAATAAAGTCTTTTTTTTTTTAGTATTTTAAAACAATTTAATAAAACATAGTGGCCCCTTCAGGACTGGAACTAGGGAGGGACAAGCATCCTATCAATAAGCCATGCTAAAATATGTGACAAGCCTTGCAATGTCCTCTTTGGAAGTCAACTGTATTAAGTTACATTCTTTTCTCCATCAGCTGCTCAAGCACCCAATTCAACCCGGAAGTGATGACTCATTTGGAGACTTCCTTCAAGGACCCACAACCTCAAGTACAACGAAAGTTCAACTACGTAGCGCCCCTCGGGATCAACGGCAAAACAGGAGGACATTTGGCGACTTTTACAGGGGATCCGACCGTATCTGCTTCCAGTGCATCATACGGGCAACAAAGCGGTGCCAGACCATCTGGTGCAGATGACTTGGTGATTTACAATAACGAAACCAAGGGTTGAGATAAAGAGAAGAAAACTGTAAAAGGTTGCTGCTGATGGTAAAGGAAGATGAGAAGGTCAGATCAGAAGAGAAAACAGTACCAGAGGCAAAAAAAACCCGGGGCAGGTAAGGTTGATTTAGTTAGAAGAGCAGGGGCCCAAGGGGTGTGAATCTCTCGTGAGAGGATTTCCTCATTTTAAAAATTTTTTAAGAGGTTTTATTTTTTTATATTGGTTATTTTGATTTTCAGCCTTTTTTTTTGGGCATTTTGACTCTTTTTTCTTTGTTTTTCCCTTGTCCTCATTTTTTTTGTCCATGGTCTCGCACCACCCCTGGAAGAGAAAAAAAATGGAAAGAATCTTAACAAAACTTATATAATTTTGAAAGGAAAAAAAGCGACATGGACATTCGGAGGTGTAAACTGAAATGCCAATACAGAGATTTGGCCTCTCATTTCTTACATGGTGCGGCCATTGTAGTCGAATCAAAATGAAAGCAAGATTTATGAAACAACTCTATTGATAGGATTATACTAGGGCGATTACCCTGGTTTGTCAGGAGATGTGGTCTCGGCCTCATGTCCCACCTAAACAGTGAAGAATAAGCATCCGATTCAGTTGATCTTCACGCAACATTAGTTTCGACGCTTTATATCCGTTGGTCGTCTATGGATGCCCCCCGGACTCTAGCCTCTGGGCTGGCCATTCTCCTGCTCCCCCCCGGCTTTTCGCCATTAGTAAATTCAGCACCCCCCCCCTGAACTGCAAATTGGTTCTGTGGCTCAGCCCAGTTAATACATAACCCACCCACTAATTTTGAAGGCTGTACAACCTGTAATCTCTGAGAATAACGGTGATAACAGTGAATATAGAACAGACTTAGCCTATTTATATATAGAGAGTTTATTTTCTAACTGTTAGAGATTATTTTAAAAGCAATAATCGGCAGCCTGATACATCATTCTTGCGCTTTACTTCATAGGAATACCTCTATTTTTTTACCGAACCAAGTTTGCTTTACCTTTTAGGTCCCACTTCTTGAGAGCATTATGATGATGGCTTCCACATACTTAACTAACTTCAAGGACGTCTCAGAAGGAAAAAGCCATCAAAACGCAAGCTACGCGACAGCACAAAACCTCTCGTACTTGCAAATCAGCAACAAGCAACATCAACACCAGCAGCAGATATTTGAGGCCCATTTCAGGCACGGCTTGGGGGCTGATACCCAACAATTGGCCAATTTTTTCAGCCATGGTCCCAAATTTTGGTGGGCATGGAGATGATGCAGTAGCAAGCATGAAGAGGCAGAACTTTACCGCTTGGTAGTCTTAAATGGTGCAACGAGAGATTTGAGGCACCCAAATATTTTCCATATATTCGTAATTCTAGAGATTGACATTCGATAGATTTGAAAACTTGTACTAGGCGACAAATGTCGTAAAAGAGAAAAAAAGTGATTTTTGATTTTCTTACATTTCAGTGTAAAACATAGGCTGAATTTTCGTATTTGCTCCGATCGAAATTAGAAATTTTGGTACTGAAGAAACATTCTAGTCAATATCCTTTCAGTTGGGGATATTTGAATGGAAAGCTTTACAACAGGGCAAATCAGTACTTTCAATTTTTTAGGGACACCTGAATGTGAAATCTCTTGTTGGCACACCTTTAAAGATTACAGCAAAAACGTTGTTCTTACAGTAGCAAATAACACACATGTGACATGGTACATTAATTCTCTTCAGTGGTACAATGTTATACGATGAAATTGACAAAGTACAAGGCTAATGGTGTGGGTAAAGAACGACCCATAGAGTGCTTGATCTTGGCAATAATGTGAAATCGACAGACTGCCATAAAATAAGTTTCCTTTCCATTTAGCTCTACAGAACAAAATCTGAGCATATGTTCAAAAATGCATATTTTGGCAAATGGTCATACACTTTTGATTTGCCATACATGTGTTTTGCTCTTCACAGGTGTTTAAATGAGGGCGCCATACCCTTACTTTACCACCAAGTATTGGAAGCTTGTATGCGAGAAGGGGCCCTTCAGCCAGAACTGGTCTATCCCCTACTGATCTTGTCCTGCCGGATAAGCAGTCCTTGGCCACATATGGAACAATGGGCAATCAGACCACACCTAGGAAGGCTCACCAAGCACGAGAGTGTTTCTTTGTACTGGGGGTGATAGCATTAGCACAGGTATGATCGTGTCCAAAAAAAAAATGGGGTTCGTGTTATGCTCCCTCCAAGAATTGTTGAATTTGGATAGAAAGCTTATGATCATTTTGAGGAAATTTTTGCCATCCAAATAAACAAAAAAAGAAATAGCAAGAATAATACTCCACTTGATGCGACTTTTTGTTTACTTCCCAGAAAATTATTTTTTCTAGCTTTGGTATGATGGGAGTGAGAAAGAGTGGCACTTGTTTTGGTGTTAGTTTCAGAAT
>JAMKCH010071434.1:0-10093 GCA_023653785.1 Ophioderma brevispina
GAGATAGTTCCTCGAGTGTTGGTCATCAGATTAAGGTCTCCCTTCTTGGTAGAGGCAACAATGACGCTAGTGGTCCATTGGTTGGGTGGAGTGAGAGTGGTGTATACTTCAGTACAAAAAGCCATGAACTAAAACTTAGCCATTGCATCGCCCACCATTATGGAGGATTCAGATGTAATGGCACTGTCAAGTCCGGCAGCCTTATTGTTCTTCATTGGACTATGGCTATAAGCGTCACCCTTTAGCTGTTGGTGGATATGGTTCACTGGATGGGCAGATCTTAAGAAGCCGGTGGAGGCAGTTCAGGTGATAGTGAACCTTGGCTGTTGTTGAGCAAGGAACGAAACTATTCCTTCATTTGGCAAGTAGGTTCTTCTCACTTGTTGGTGGGGTGCCATCATCTCTTTGTTGACCTTGACACTGGTTTTCTTGGATTGCCGGATAGATTAGGGATGATTTTCCGGTGGTGGTATAATCACCCTTTGAGTCAGCCAGTCTGAGATCTTTACTTTGTTTGTAGAGCACGGCTGCCTCATCTGACTTGTAACTCTGAATTACAAGGCTGGGGGAGTTAGCCTTTTCCAAAGTTCTCTGGACTGCTTAGACTTGGAGAAACCATGTATCTTCTTTTGCTTCATCCCTCTCTGACTTCAGATGGAAAGTATTGTCAGTTACCCAGCTCGACATGCCACATGGTCTGCGTTTCCCCAAATAACGTCTCAGCTACCTCACGCATATTGTAAAAGAGTGGTACCTCTGGGTGATTGGGTGAGTATCGTAGCCACGGCGAGGACCTGACAATCTGATGGACCATTCCAAACTGGAAATAGTCTCTTGTGGAGTATCTTGCAGTTTCGCTTCAGTCGAACTTGGTTCGTATGAGAGGTTTCACTTTGGTAGTTCTAAGGCTGCAGACAAGCAAAATGCTGACGATCCGGTGGTCGGAGGAGTTCTAGTTATACTGACGTGTCGGCCCTGCAATTCCTCAAAGCGTTAGACCACTTGATGTTTAATTAAGAGTGGTACAGCTGGGGCGGACCCCCGCTGGAATGAATATCCAAGTCCACTGACGCTGCTTAGGTTGTGGATGGGAGAATTTCATCACCAGTCAGTCTTATAATATTAATTAGGAATTTCAATCCTGTCAACCCCCCCACCCCCCGCACCGGTGCGTGGATGGACAGAAAATAGTCTATTAAAACGTTACTATTGTGACGATGTGAATGGATTGTGAAAGCAAAAAATCAATTCGCCAGATGTAAAGCAGATAATTCGAATAATTCAAAATTTTGTGAAGGACATGAAGAACAATGATGTGAGGATCATTCGATATTGTCCATATTATCTTCCGCCTAAATTTTTTTTTAAAGTTTGATTTTGCAGTGTGTTCAACAAAGAATACAGAATCATATCATCATACCGTGACGTGTTCTGAGGCGCATTAATATGGCCCCCAAAAGCGTCTAATCATTATTGATATACATATAACTCCGATTAGCTGTTGAATTATACCCCTACCCCTGATACCGTTTTCTTAGCTACTTTTTTTCCAATTGTAAGCATTATATACCGTCACGTTATTAGCACACCACATCACCGGACAAGAAAAGATAATTTTAAACAGCACTTTTGGGGTACCAAAGAATATACTAACCATATCTGAGGTCAAAAATTTGCTAATCTTTCTGGGGGGCCAGGTAAACCTTTCAGGCGCAAATTTTGATCCAGGGTCCAGTCTATTATGCTATTTGTTTTCACTTAGGATTTAAAGAAAGTTATTTTTTATTTAGAATAACACCAAACAACCTTTGTTTAGGAAAAAAGTCAATAAGGCAACAACAACAACAACTCAGTTCTACTAGACTGACCCACCAAAATATGTATGAACATGTGCAACACATTTTTTTTTCCAAATTTGCAACTGATCCCAAATTTCAGAAATTTATAAAACATTTTTAAAAACTGATGGTTCTAAAATTGAATTGCGGGAATGAAGAAAAACTGAGTATCGTAAGTTTTACGCAATTTAAGATAACTAACAGGTGATCACCCGAAAGAGTCCAAATATTTGAAATTTGCAGGAATAGCTTAAAAGTGAAGAATAAGTATGTGGGAATTTGTCATTAAGTTATTTTTGTAGCGAAAAATTGTAAGGGAAAAGGAAGAAACAGCAGTGTCACAAATGTAAAAGCAATTGAGATTAATGTGGCAGTAAATGTACATACAGACAGCAAAAAACTAAAATATCTGATTTGTCCTTATTAGGTTGCTTTAGCAGTCGTAGCGCTTGCGGGGTTAGGTAAGTAAGTATATACTATCCTACTTGTTAAAAATATGCCCCATTTTGATAAGTGTTTCTCATTTTTTATTAGCAAATCAGCTGATGGGATTTAAACAGTCAGTCAAAATGATGATAACACTTAGTATATGATCTTGTTCAGGCTTAACTCGCAAAGTATAGGTTATTATAGTGCATATGTGTGTTAAAAGTGCGTGTTCCGATCGTCTTTGGGGACCACCTATTGACCCGGAAGTAGTATCGATTTTGATATCAGATGAAAAGGCCGGTATTTTCTCATTGTCGTCCTGAATTGAGCACCTCACATCCAATTCATCCCCAAGATATAAACAAAAAACTGCGTTTTAGTGGGTCACTATCGATGTTATCACAGTAGTGAATAGGTCCTTGCAGCATGCATTATTGCGTATACCATCAAAACCGCAGTTTGATTCCCACGGTACTTGATCGGGTGTATGTGCAAGTGCCCAGGCTCTCATATCAAGTAGAGAACACAGATACACATAAACTCGGAACAAGGCACTTAAGGGAAAATTGATAACCAGACTAAAGACACTGTCAGTGATCCACTGAAAGTTATTTTTTTCCAACTGAAAAAATTGAAGAGAGAAAACCAGCAGTTTTTACAGAAAATTTCTTTCTGCATGCTATACAAATCAATGATAGACCTTCCTGTAGAACAAAGTCATTTTTTACTTTTGTCACTTTAGAAATTGTATTTGGCACGTGTGAACAACAAGTATGACTAAATGCCAGTCCGTGCACAATAGTAACAAGTAAAAGCATATTCAAAGTTCAAAAAGATAGGCAAATGTGCAATGTCATTATTTTTTTTTCACTTTGAGCCACTTGTATTTTTCACCCACAAGTGTGAAATTATGTTTTTCTGACAACTAAAAAGAAACAAAGATTACAATACTTATGTGCAATCTTCCAAGGCACGTTTTATGTCTTAGGTTAGGCCAATGTTATTTGAGAGTTCCAGTCTTGTTAGAAATATTTTGCCTTTGATTTGATTGCTCATTTTCCCAGGACTTCAGCAAAAGTCTACAAATGAGTTTTACTATAAGAGAAGGACTTTAGAAAATCCTAAATTGATCTATTGTTTTGTCGGCAGGTTGGAAATTGAGGGACCAATCATGATAAAAGAAGTATTTTTGTAAAAGGTTGTCTCATACCACAAGATTCTTGTCTCTAATAGCTGCCGTTGTGATGTTTTTGTGGGAGTGAAATCCATGCAAAATGTCCATGATCCACACATAGACACATGTGAATATGCAAAGAAGATATGGTAGCAAAGATTGTCTGAAATAGCTCCCCTCTGTGATGTTTGAACGCTAGATTATGTTAAAAATGATCTGATTCCAGGAGTGAGGGAACCCCAGTGTGATGTGTGTGCAAGTTGTGATGAAAAGATGCGATTCCATTGTGTGTATTTAATGTTAGAAGGAAGCTATTTTGTTGCACCAAAGAGTATTGTGAAATAGCTCTTGTGTGTGATGTTTTGTACAAAGTAAGATCATGATGATGTGATTCCAAATAGCAAGGATTCCTGTTGAGTGTGAAACTATATGTAGTTTAACTTTTATGATGATAGATATTAAGGGATGTTTTGCATAATTAGGCGACATACTTCCCCTCATCTCAACCCCAACACAACCACACATATGAACATGTGTCAATCATATCAGGTGTGCCAAGTGTGTCACCATCACCATATGTAAATATTTTGGTAGAGACATTGTAGGGGACAAAAACATGCAAACCTATTCTGTGAGTTCAAATAGGGTTGTTTGGTTAGGCTTTTTTCAAATGACTAAAAAAAATCATCAAAATCTGTAAAAAAATTGTACTTTTTTTCCTGCTCATTTTGCTTGCTTTTCTTAAATCTTATTTTTTGTTTTGCCTAAAACAGGTGATTTTACATGTAAACGCAAATTAAAAACAAAGTATTCCCAAAAATGTCACTGTCAGTCGTTGGGGCCCTGTAGAACTTTTAAATACCTTTAGCCATAAATGAACTGACGTTCCAAACTGATCACCTGAAACCCACCCCTTACACAAACAAAACAACAGCCATCGGTCATCATACCCATTTGCATGACACTGCTGACGTAAGCCCTTGTCATTGCGAGGGCTATTTGTTTAGCTAGATTAGAATATAAAATTGGAAGCCCGTGTCATTTTAGGAGATGAAAATTGATAAAAGTTGGCTGAAAATAGCTGTGTTTGTTGTCTGAGTGGTAGACCTTTTCCAAGTTCATCGTCATCCTTGTTTGTTTAGCGCAGGTTTTGATAAAATGCAAATCCAAAGCTAGGACACTCTGTTATGAGCTAGGACTCTCAGTTCTCTTATACCTGCAACCCTTTACGACCTAAGTTTAGATTTCAGTTTATGCGGATGCAGGTGCATAAGAGACATGATGCCTAACTTTTCACACAAGAAGCAAGATGTAGAAAGTTAGGCATTATGTCTCTTATGCGACTGCACCCGTCGTACTTGTTTCCTCATATGTATGTTTTTATACAGGGGAGGGATTGAGATTATGCTGATCTTTTGAGTGACTGTGTTCCCCAGTTTAACCAGTTTTACTTGCTTTCCAATTATTAGCCTATTTGCTTTGCATTAAGGGACCAATATGTCAAGTTCAAAACATTGTATGTATAACCGCAGGCATGGCATTTAGCTTACCTATACCAGGAAGAAAAATGGCCAATTTTGGGCAAAAATCAGTGATTTGCAGCCAACAATCGCAGAAATTTGGTAAAAATACATTTTGGGTCAAAATTGGTTAAAAATCTCAAAATTTTGAATGTTTCCCTCAAAAATCTCACTTTTGCAACCTCCCCCTAAAAAATCACTTTGTCCTCCACCCTCCAGTAAAAGAAATCTGGCACTGCCACTGATGACCAGCAAAGTCTCCCATTTTTTGTGTCCACAGATAGTTGGTAAAATGACAAAGTATCCCTTTAGTCATCAGTACATCAAAATTTCTTGGTATATAGACTACAGGTGACAGAGGTTACAGCATGCTTCATGCAATCAGCGGTGGTGATTAAAATACTACATGAATCCATGTGCACCTGCCAAACAGATATCGCTGCAATTTATTTCAGATCAAAACAGGATTACAGACACCTTGAAGGTTCAGTGCAGAGTCTGCGTAGTATAAATCGTCTGCGTTATCGCGGAATTGAAATTACGAGACCGATTAAAAGACCATTTGGTCGGTAAGCACCCTGATATATTGCCCATTTATTTCTGATCTACTTGGATTATGCGGCCATGAATGGATAAAGAAAATGTGGGGGCTCATTTGATGTTCTTGGAAAATAAGGTTATCTATTTTTGAGTGAGTGGCAATGGAATAGTTTATTACAATGGATCTCTGGAGGATGAGAAACCATGGCACTGTTAAAATTTGGTTTGTGACTAATGGACACTGTAATTCAGAAAATAAACTGTTAGAATAAGCTTTGACTGATCACAGATTATTAAAGGTCCATGGTCCGATCGCTAATAGTCTCATCACCAGGGACCCCAGATTTTACCGGAAGTGGCCAAAGTTTTGGTATCAGAAGAAAGCTACTATTTTTCTCATTAACCCTTTGAAATCTTAGGTCTAAAGGATGTTTGGTTTGGATGTTATGAGCGAAAATATGCCCCATTTTGGTAGACCAATAATTAGTTTTACAGTTCTCTATCGGGATTACAAAATCACGTTTTTAGCTCTCACTTCAAAATGGGTTGAAATATCGGTGCGAAACTTTACAGATAGAATGGCCTTCACCCAAAACCCCTATCAAGATGAAAAATTTATAGATTTAAATTGGGTCATCCCTCTTTAATCATGTCCGACTTTTGTTATGCACCGTCAAATTATAGCCCCCGTTTACACTGGGCCAAAAGTCGAAGTGAATTCGATTGAGTCGTCATCGATTTCACTTTTTGCTGAAGTGTAAACACCCGCAGTCGTAATCGATACGATTTCAAAAAGTCGAATTCGTAAGTTGCTTTTTAGCAACTTACTTTTGAGTGAATTCAAATAAGTCGTCATTGAATTTGAAATTTTTGCAGTATAAACGAAACACGTAATCGATTTCATGTCTACTGGTCGTAATAAGTGACCCGCATCTGCGCATTTCCGGCTTATCACCAAGCAATGCAAGTGTGCTTCTAAACAACTGAGCATGAATGCAGCGCGGTCATACCAAAGAATTCGGACTTCGGCGTTGCTGTCATCTTTTTCCCTCTACTTTTGCTGTTAGTTTTGATCACATTCAGGCCTAATTTCACAGAAAAGCAATCACGGCCGCCGAGAGCAATCCAAGTTTAGCGTCGGGCCACCATGTTCAAGATGGAGCGAAATCTTTGTTGAACCGGAAGTCAAACTTATCGATAAATGAGAGTTCCAACAGATGTAATTATTTTCTGAAAGCCAATTCGGAAATCGGCTTTCAGTGTAAAACACCTACTACTCGAATTAATTTATGCTAATCCTCATTCGTAATTCAGAAATAATATCGAATTCAATTCGACTTTTCTCTAGTGTAAACATGCTATATGTCAGACATATATATTGGTGGCCTTATTCTTCCCTGGCTATGAGTTGGGATGAAGCTTGGTGTTTGACCTTGGAATTTTGACAGCAAATGGGGCGTCTATTCACTGATGGATCTTGCAACATCGTGAAGGTTTCTTTCATTGGAATGATGTTGGATGGCTTCAGAAAGACAGAAGTGACAGTAGAAATTTAAAATAAAAAAATATTAAAAAATTTAATTCATTTGGTGCCAAACCTGTATGCATATTGAATTTGATTTGAAGTGAGTCTACAATAAACATCTCAGGTTAGCACAACTTTATATAACTTTTTTATCGTAGTGCAAATAATGAACAGGGAACTGTCATAAGTAGAATAAATAAAGAGTCTGTTGTATCTACAAAGCACACGGTTTTGAATACCTGTTTTAGACTGACCCTTGGAGTCATGTCATGCATGTGGCTGAATCTAAAGATAGTTTAAAAACGTCGACAAGATTTTGCTCTATTTTGATCCTTGGGTGGTTTCTTGCTTTTCTTGAGCTAAAAAGTCTCTATGTTGAGTCGGGGGTTGAGCCCAGCTAATAGCGTTATGGCGTAAGTACACATACTTATAATTGACAGTTTAATTGACAAGAGTGCCATGTTGATATACATCTGATAGCCAACTTGGTGTTAACCATGGTGGGGTTATAATGTTAGATCAAGGGCATTGGTTTCACATTGGGGATCTTAGTTCTTATAGGTGCCTGTTCCGATTCAAGCATACTATGTTCGCTGCGTGACACTCGCATGAGAGCGTGACACTCGCATGAGAGCGTGACACTCGCATACAACCCAAACCAAGTTGTGGGAACAAATTGTGTTTTGGTGATAGATGTGATATATATACTGTAATGCCCTAAAATGATATGACATATGCTGTCACATGTTGACATTCAGGCGCCCTCTGTTGTTTTCAGGCAGGCAAATATTCTACCGTAGTTTCTATGAAAACCACATAAAATATGATCATAAATTACGTGCAGAACCTTTACTGGATAATAAATCGGTTACAATATACAAGCCGATAGCATTAGTAACATGCTTAATGGGAATGGTGGTATTATCTAATTGAAACAAAAGTTACCGCAAAAAAAAATCAACTGTGTTCAAAATATCCCGGCAAGGTAAGAGGTGGATAACATTTGCATTTGGCGTTCAATTTTTTATTTGGGGTTTGATCACAATTGGCCTATATTGATCCTAAACTATGTATTGGCCTCAAGGTTTATGCCATTTAGATCTTGTTGGAACAGATTACCAGGATGATTCAGGAATTTGAATCCCCGACCCCTAGCTCTATTGCCTCGGTACCCCTCTGCACTGCCTACAGTCCTAGGTATCATATTGCTGTAATATCAAATACAATTGGACACAAAAAGTTTCTTGCCATGTTTTTCGATTAGAATGTGCCAAAGTCAGAGACATTTTGAAGTTTCGAAAAAATAAACATTTTGTGCCAGATCTTGCTCTTTCATTTAACACCTCGTTGTAAAAAGGCTGGTGCAAAATGGCGAGAATAGAGTGCCCCCGACAGATGAAACCCATTAAAACAAAAGTTGCAGTTTTTGGATTTTTCAATGGTTCACTGTGTGTTACAACGCAAAATACAGTGGATTGATTGTAACAAGAGGTTTTTGTCGCGTGAATGAGTGAGAAGCCTACTTGCAATATTGATGTGGTCCGCGGTGTTCGTTGTCCCAGTAACTGCAATGACCAGTGAAATATCCACAAACTGCAACTTTTAGTTTTGGGCCCGGTACCATCACTTCTCTTACTGTCGGGTACCATGCTCTTCTAGGAATTGAAAAACACTCCCTTTTCGGCGTTTTTTGGTTTTTAAAAACACCCCTTTTTTGTGCAAAATCCACCGAAAATTTTTAGGGCAAAAAATATACCCCCGTTTTTCGCAGAATCATGAATGTTTTTAAATTATTCAGCCTTTTCAAACAAAACACGAAACTATGGTAAATCAAATTCAAGGAAACAGAAACAACAAATAACGAAATGAGCAAAAATATCAGGATAGGCCTATGTCGTCAGCATGGAAGATTGATTGATACGTTTGTTGATGAATCCATATCCGAAAATCAGGGACAAAAAATATAACTATTAATACGGGTTTTCTGCGACGGTTGCCACCACCTCTACCCCATTTTCAAAAATTTGCTAATTTCCAAATGAAAAAGGGTGCCTTTTTTTTTTAATTTCGCGAAAAAATAAAATTCGACCGAATGATCGATGAAAACACCCTTTTTTCGCGATACTACGAAACAAGCATGGGTACCCGACAGTAAGAGAAGGGACGGTAACAGGGTTGGGGGGTTTGCGTCTTTCAGGATTTCTATCTCAGCCATTTCTGACGCTGTTTACAAAGCCAAAGCCAGGTATTAAATGAGAGGAAGAGCATGACCTAGACAATAAAATGTATAATTTTGAAAACTTTCAAAATGGTTAGGACTTGGCACAAGAGATTACTTTTTTGTGCAACGTCATCTAAAAAAACTGTTATGGGTGGGAGACTACCAGTTTGAGAAAAACTTGTTTGTAGGCTTGTGTTTTGAATATGTGCAGGCTTAAAGTTGGTGCTTTGTATATGCCTGCATCAAACTTTTGTACATACATACATACAAACGGCTTTTGATATGCGCCTTCTCAAAAACAAGGTAAAAGTCGCTTTACAAAATAGAGAGTAATTAATATTTAGCCTAAAATGGTTCATCTTTTACAATACCTGTTGTATTACTATGTGAGAAAGTACTTAACATCAAACTAAAAAAAAAAAAAGAAACCGCTGCAGTAATTAAATATCATGGGAGGCAATACCAAAAAAACATTTAAGCACACAATCAACCTTAGGAATAGATGAAATTTTAATCTTCTTAAAAGTAACAATGGCTTGGAGGGGGCACAGAGATAGGAAAGAGTCCATAGGCTAGGGCCGCATTGCTGAAAGCCCGTCACCCACTGACCTTTTTGTGGGGAAACAGTGAGGAGCGTCTTGTAATTGGAACGCAATCCTGGCCTGCAAGGAATATACAAAGAGGGGTATTCGGACAAGTAAGATGGCAATGTCCGGAAATGCCCTTTAAGTAAGAAGCATAAGCTTAAAAGACAACGCGCTCACTAACTGGTAGCCAATGGAGCTCTAAGGAGTGGTGTGTGGCTGGTGTCCTTCTATCAGATATGAACACCAGCCTGGCTGCTCT
>JAMKCH010071438.1:0-82900 GCA_023653785.1 Ophioderma brevispina
TGTAGCTCCCGGCGGGCCTTTAATTATACTTCACAAAACCGTTTTAGGTTGTGAAAACCTGGCCAATGTTCCAGTTATTCCATATCTACTTCTTACCCTTCCCGCGAAGAAATACAAAATCACGTTATATCGACCTTTCTCATGATTAGATTAAATTTGGAAGAATAGTTTATTAACTCAACATCCAGTTAATGCAAGTATTGGACGCATATATGTATGCCTGGATACTGCGCTAAAACCATATACAGTTCGGACCGACTGCCGAATAACGGCAATGTTTGCCGTAGCCGGCAATGTTTTGCCGGAACCGGCAGTGTATTTCCCACAATGCAATTGCCAGCGCGTAAATTTAAAGTTGGTAAGTTATTTAATAAAGGTAGTTTTTAGATTAGAAGTGATTTGTAAACAAAGTATTCTCAAATAATGTTTAACTACGAATAAAAAAAAAATTTTTGGTGATTAAACATTTACCTAAATTTCAATAAAAAGTAAAAAAATGACAATTGGAATTTCCAATTTTAACACACCCAAAGTTGAAAAATTTTTTTGTCCTGGGTGAAAATTTTTGAAATATGGACTTCCCCCTAAAAATATAAGTCCCATCCTAGAATCGTTTTAAGGTTTCGAATTTCTGCAGGGATGCTTGTTTTGTTTATGTTGCCTAACGAACTGGCAATAAACGGCCGGCTGTCGGAACATGGCCGTCCGGCAGGTCGTCCGAACGCTATAGTCTTTTTTTGCTTATGGGGTATTAATCGATAGGCACATTCGGGTAGTAAAACACACCACTTCAACCGTACGTCTTATTATCTTAACCTGTTACATCGTGTTTGGCGCTTAAGGGGCCTTTCACGGAATATAATTTATGTTGAATACATGGCCGCCGGAGAAATTGCGGGCTCGTGGGAACGGCTTGGAGTTACGCTCCCCGATTTAACCAACTACTCGGTTTCTCAGAATTAGCTGTACATTATGAGCATATGGACGATCATATTTTGCACGTCGTAGACCTAAATAATGTACAAAGGGTTGTTTGTTAATTTTTTTAAATACTTACCACTTAAGTGACCAAGGGTGGGGGGGGGGGTTCCCCTAGGGACCCTCCAAATTTGTTTTCGCCTGGCCGCTTTAACTCGGGGATTTTGCGCCGAATTTTTTTTGTAATTGTACTAAGCTTTTTAAATCGGCAAAGACGTTAATGAGTTAATTCGTGGGGTCCCATCTTGGGCGACACAATTCTTGCTGGCACTGTACAGTAGTTTCGCGAAATCGCAAAGTCCTTTTGCTCTAGACGGCCGAGTAATTTGTCACTCGTAACTTGGATAAAATTGGAAGTTTACCTGCCGCTTATAGTCCACACATTACCTCAGTGCGTTAATGTGACTCTTTGTAGAGGCAGCACTGGCAATACCAGATCCTGGTGGTATGCTAATTTTAACCTTTGTGTTTCCAGAGGCACCAAATTGTTTTGCGAGCTCGGACCCTTCTACGCTATTCCAGATTGTATAATATCACTAAGATTATATAAATCAAATGTTTGAAAGTTCTCCACCTTCTGTTTGAAGAGGTCTACTCCTCGCTGAGCTCTTGTCAACTGCAATGAAAAACGACTTGGAAGAATTGTCCTTAATCAAATTTTCCCATGATGCAACACAACATGCGACGACAAGTCAACTTTCCAATTTCAAAGATTGTGGAATACATGGCCAGCCGAGAGAAAAGATGCGGCTCGTGGGAACCTTGGTGTTACGCTCCCGATTTTACCAACTTCGGTTCCAGAATGTTAAGCTGTCCTGGGATGAAGCATATGGACGATCATAGTTTTTGCACTCATTGTAGACCTAAATACTGTCAAAAGCGGTTGTCTTTTAATTTTGCTTTCAAATACTTAAACTGTACGTGACCACTGGGGTTCACCTAGGTTCCCTCCTCGTTTAACAAGGGGGCTACAAGCCGACCTCGAACTGCCCACCGTTGATACTAGGTTTTCCGGGCTTCAGAGATTCTCAAGATGAGAAAATATTAAATTCAAAAATACCTTTAAAAAAGGTGCGTCTAGCCTCGAGAACCATTTCTCTTCTTTCGTATACCATCTCTAGAAATTGACTCCCACTAGACTTAAGTGTCAGCTCTCAATAATCTTACAAGGATTTTCGTGTTTTTGCTATGAAGGTTCCCGGTGGCACGGGAAAACGAATTTGTAGGTGGAAAGGTTCCTTGTGAGGTCTTTCGGCGGCTGTGATCAACTTACAGCTGCGTAACTTTTATGTACATTATATTACGCAAATCGCTCAAATTGTCTTATCTGGCCAGTTCCTTTATACTTCCTCAACAATGCTCATTTACCACAGGGTTAATCCAGGCCCACTCATCTTCTCCTCTTCATTGTGATTTGAGTGCGGAGTGAAAATCAACTCTATCTGTATGCGAGCGACAATCAGCCCTGTTCTGTGAGCTCAAATCCCATTGATGACCCTAAGGAATTCACGGCCTAGCCTAAACCGATTTGGAGATGATGGGGACCTGGGAAACAAGTGGAAGGTACTTTGAACCACCAAAGTGCATGCGACGATAATAGCCAGGAAAGGACCCCAACAGGCTGGTTTGTCCTACTTTTTGCTAACACAACCTTGGCAGAAAAGGATTAGCTGAGATCTGGGTTATCAACAATCGACACAACTGACCTGGACTAACATTCTCCACATTGCATCAACTGGACAGAAACTAATGGTCCTAAGGAGATGCTGGACAGCTGGATAGGAGAGGTAGAGCAAACGTTTAATTCCAAGTTCGAATGTATGAAATATACATTAACCTCAGTGAGATAAGTAACTAGTCCAACAACACTTGTATGCCCTGGACTCGACGCATACCCCCGCAGCCAACGCAAGTGTCTGTAAGCCTGCGTTAACTAAAACGGGATCCGTCTGCTCATTCCAGTCCACGGTAAGGGGATTTAGCCTCCGACTATGTTTTCGTTTGTTATACTTAGACCCATCTTTTTCCATTCCTGCGGGACATTTGTGGGAGAGGTTGCCTAGCGGTAGGTGCTGGCCTCTGGCGCAAATTTACCACAAAATTCCCGGGTTCGAATCCCTGTGGGGTCGTGGCACTATGCTGGGATTTCTTCGGGTACTATCAATTCTGGATTTGTTCTGTATCCCATCTATTGATTACTACATATACCGCTCTCCTCCATGGTTCACCTTGGAATTGGCAAATGGATCAGGAAAGCACCCCGTCCTTCGGGGTGACTTAAGCGTTGGTCCCCGTGTACAAAGATTCACACTGTACATGTACAATCGCATCAGTTCGCATAAGATAGGATTGAACCCCTGACTGTTCCTAATCCACCCCCAGTCTCAACATGCTGCAGGCCATGTTAGGAGCCGTCCGTATCATGGATACCCGCGGCCCGGATACACACAGTTGAATAAATCCTTGACACCACCACAAGCCATATCATGACTTGTTGATACGACGAACGAACGGGACAATTGACTATTAATTACTTCAAACACAATATACAATGTTGAATCTTAAAAAGGAATTTTATTACCTGGGAATAACGCCTAATTTTTAGAAATCAAAGATTTTGATGACGTCCCGTCTATTTGATTTGTTTATTATTTGTCTTCGGGTACCCATTCCGGTAAAATACGTACATAATCCCTACATTGGAAAAACAACTGATTATCGATCGTACGTCGGTTTTTGACAGGAGGAAAGGGTAAATTTTCGTACTGTATTTAGACATAATAAACCTTGTCTTTTGGAAAAATAATAGCACTCTCGGCAGAGGGCCACGTACAGACCTTGATATTAACATAGTCGAATTTATATATATGGTCGCCCCCAAAGCAACGATACCTGATCTGACCCGTTACCTGGTACCTGACACGTAACACCAACCTATTCATCTCGTTACCGTTTAATAAACTACAATACTGCAAAGCAGCAAGCTTTCTGTATCTCCGTTGTCACAGCACAATCGATCAAGATGTGAACTCTACACCGTAAAGACTATTTTCATGCATATTGTAAGGCGTGTAAAGACACTCTTCGACCTAACACCTATTGATTTAATCTATCTCTCTTCTACCGAACCTTCTTGATAGCTTCAGTCGGTTAGACGTCCTTGCATTGTAAAGGATTGGGCGCCGGTTCGAATCCGGCCAATCGCACATGGTTTTTTTCAACACTATCGTGCTCTGGCCCCATCTCCAAGAAGATTAATAAATATATTAATTTTCAATGCTTTCATCCTATCTACGTGAGTACTTTTCATGACGTACTTACCACGCGGGTATAGCTATTTCTTACTTGTTTTCAAATGTTCGCATTCAAGCATGCAAAATAAGCTCCTTAGTGATAGCCATACAGTAATCGTAGCATTCCATGTCACGCAATGAATTTGAAACTTACCTTGCATGCCATAACATTGGGTTCCGAATTTGAGACCCTCAACTTGGTTTACCTCCAGATTCAGGTGATGAATTTCAGCTGTGCTTTTAAATTGGTTTTGGATTGAATGTACACAAAACACCAGAAACTTCCCCGCAAAAGTAATCTCTATCAAACATCATTAACCCCATGAACTACGCCCCCTGGCTACAGAGCTATGTCGCTCTGTAGCCATGCGCACCGATACACTCTAAATACAAACAGCCCTATTATAATTATTATACACCCCCCAAACCATTGCACTCCTGGATCAGAGAAGGCGCTTTCGGTGTGGATGAGATAAACCCAGACCCCCCCCCCCCCCCCCCCCCCCCCCCCCCCAAAAGAACCTCACTCCCTAATCATCTCTACAAAGTGACAGCAAGTACATTCCTCATACAATGCACACCGGATAATGGCCCAACGGACCTTCGTACTCTGCGTTCCTCAGCCACATGTTGTCAGGAGATCCACCCTTTCCAGTCTTTCAGATTCTCTCCATGCCTCCTTCAGTACCTGTCTCCAGAACATTTCCCTGCCGGACTATACTGAAAATGGTACTACTTTCCCCAGGAGTCATAGTGCATATGAAGCATTATGACTGCGTATGACATAACTGTGTGTATGCAACTTATCAATCATCTCAATTTTACCTCAACCTTATGGATTTTGTTGATGGACATAATGGCATGACAATTTACAGACCTACGTTGACACCGTTTCTGAATCACTCCATAATTTGAACACAATTGGGTGTGTTTCATATTTTTTTTAAAAGGAGGAGAACTCAAATTAATGTTATTTTCATTTGTAAGCTTCACTTCCTACCCACCAAGTCTGACATTACTAACCAGCATTTTATCAATCTTAAAAGCATGCAGCTCATCTAGCCTATTGCATTGTTATGTGGCAACCCGCTAATCCACATTTCAACTTGTCCATATCAATATCTTCCTACAAGCATGAAGTACAATGTCTGAATCCCATCTGAATGCTTTTGAATTGTGTCGAAACATGCTAGACAGACTCTGAATTCTAACAGGGATGTCATAAACGTATTTTTCCGGAGCAAGAATTGCTACAGATGTAAACCAGTCAAATTGTTTACAATTTGTGGAAGTGATTTCAATAAGGGCTACTTCTTATGTCTGAATATTTTTTCCGGCCATTGTGTCCGTTAAATATACGATTCATCTTTATGTTGAATAATAGATACAACTAAGCTTAGTTCCGGTAAAGTCGCTGAGGTCCAACGTCTAAGTAAACGGTGAAACATACCCAAAGGCTGCAAAAAGGTGACATACGAAATAGGGACAAAGTCTGTTGTGGAGTAAGGCCTTTAATTTTCGTGCGGTAGTCATAGAAAAAATGTAAGTGAACTAGAAAGCCATAATTTATGCCAGGGATCAATAATACCATTGCCGTCTCTCTGTGATCTTACTTTCTGCGATGTGAGAATATAAAGAATAGTGGTGAAACTAGGTTGGCAAACAGAAATGCTGTCCCATCATTACTTACTGTTTTTTATGTTCTCCAAAATGGTCAGCTATTCCTTACACTGGACAAACATCTAAAGTATACTTGCCCGAGCAAAATAATCGCGAGGTAAAAGTCAAATTTATACAACATGCTGTGATTCATCAGAAGCAACTGCACATAATTATTAACATGATATCGCACTCTCTAAATATAATCAATGAGATCTGTCTAGTTGTCTGTCTGTCTGAATGTCTTTCTGTCTGTCTCATGCTTCTGTCTGTCAGTCTGGTGCTGTTTGCCCATCTGGCCAGTTTGTCTTGCTGTCTGCCTGTATAAGTTTATTAACACTTTTCTGTTTTAAGTGGGTTTATTAATTAAGACTCTATCAGACAAGCAAGTCCATATTACACACAGAAAAGAACACTCAGCCTGCGTGATGAATACTTGATGCAGGTCTGGGGTCCTTGGTTACTGTGCGCAATCGTTTAAACCATCTGTAATAAACGAGGTATACTGGGTGACCTCAATTTCTTATGATTTCTTTATTCGGTATGAATTGTGTTTTGGTCTAATTTTGCCTACTTGTGTGTCTATTTAAACAAAGAAAAGTCACACAAGTTACACCTCCGTTAACTTGTCCGGCTGTCTGTCCGTCCTCTGGAGTCTGTGCTAAATGAGGTATACTATGGAATGCCATTCTTATGGAATGCTTTAGTCCGTCATGACTGTTGTGTCTAATTTGCTATGTTAACAAAAAGAAGTCACACAAGTATACTGCATTACTGTCTGTTTTCGGTCCGCCTCTCTTCTATAAGTTTATTGATTTTTTTTATTATTAAAGCTGGGCAATGACGCTTTAGACATTATGAGACAAGAAGTCCATATTCGTTACACACCAGAAAAGAAACCAAGCCTTGCGTGATGAATACTTGATGCAGGTATGATGGTCTTGATTGTGGCAATCGTTGCTTTAAAATTCATAAAAGCGTATTGTTGTCAGAAACGCCAAAAGGGCCAGATGATTACTGTATCCGACTAAAGCCACGCTGTGAATGTTGTGAAACATTTTAGACAACCTTTACCCACGAAATTGAGACATGGATACGGTAAATTGCAGGTTTCGATACTTCCGGTTAGGAAGGTGCACTGCCGCTGGTTCCCTTCGGTTTATCGAAAACTGTTGGTGATTTTAAATTCATGAACATTTATAACATAACGTTAAAGGCTTTTTTGTACTGAGATGATCAGCCTGTGGATCTATGATAGTTCCCTTTCCATGAAATGACAAGAGATTACAAAAAACATTTACTGATCGTCTTCTAATAAAAAGGATCACCTCGAACTGAAATCTTGATAAATGAGCCGATCATTGGTATGAGGGTACATGGGAACATCACTCAGGAAAACATACGATCCAGGCCAAAATCCTCAAGAGGTCATATCCTGTAAGGGATAAGTAATATATTCCACTAGTGCATCAGGGATTATGTGCTGATGAAATTCAAACTTTTAATAGATTCATCGGCAGGACGTGGTAATACGTTTTGAAACTGGATTTATAGCGAATAAAGAGGGCTCGCGCAATTGAATATAAGGGAGTGTTTAAGTTCAAGATTTTGTTTTGAAAGAAAGGCATTATTTAATGCAACGCAGCGTCTTCAAAGACATCGAGTATTAAAGATAACATAGGGTATAAGATGGACGCATAACTACAAAGAAGCACTTTCAATGAAACGTTGGTCGATGGGGAGTTTTCACCCTAAAGCTTTTTCAATACATCCTTTGGGTGTGTATTCAAATAGAACCTACCCTACAGGCCTCTTTGCATTACAACAAAGGAACTCGTATGGTTTAAAAATATCGAACTTTTCTCGCCCCTCTATTATAATTGAAAGAAAGGTAATAGACCGTCCGGAAATTTTGTCTATAACAAGGGTTGTGTTTGGTACATTAAATTATTCAATTTGTTACCCATGTAATATGATGTGAATGATTACAGACGAAATTGATGTTGCTCTATTCCGATGAGGTATGGGATGGCGGAGTTAAGATCCTCAAAGAAACATGACAACCATAGAAAATGTGGTGGACAAATATGACTTCATGCCTGTAATCAAAATAACAAAGAGACAAATTATTTGACGAGTGGTTTCTCCATGCATAGGTATGACATCTTGTATTCTATCACGGATCAAGGAAATATGGTTATATATAACGCGTGTAAAGAACACTCACATGATGTAGGTATGGCGCGTTAAAGAACACAGCAAACGTTATAATTTTGTCGACACTAATTTAGCACAATAATAAGAAACAAGGAAGTTGCCGGACTTTAAATGAAGAAATGTAAATTGATGCATAGACACGTGCCCTAGCAACTTATTGTATGAATTCATCAGTTAACATATATTCGAAGATCTTTATTGTATTTGTTCTTATTATTTGTGGCTTAGTGAAGCGAGGGTTTATGTACGTAACACTACTGCAAACATCTTAATCTCACAGATTTTGAATTATTCAGCAGGATTTGCTGATGTTACTTCACATAAGTAGACTAATAATCTTTTCAATGCTATGCGAGGCAATTGTTTAAAATTGTACCTTGACTTTGCTTATCTGTTTTAAGATTAGGAATTAAAAAAAGGTTGTATTGCTCTTTTCCAACTAAAAGGGTCTGACTAAAAAGCTTTCCTAGCATACTTTAACCAAATTGAAAAGGGAAATGGGCACTTTTCGAGGGAATGGAGTATCTTAGCTGAAAGGTATAAAACTTAATTTGAGCAAAATAAGTCTAGTGATAAAACTAAATATCAAATGGTGGTGATGTGAGTTAATACTTTCAGGTCAGAGTGAAAAAGCGGGAAGGTGACGTTACAACAACTTTGGTGCAATATTAAGGAAGTAAACCGTCGAAGCACCAGAGTGCTTACAAAATTGTACTCTCATTGACATGCGAACTGTAGATGAAAGTCATATAAAGAGTAATCAAGTCTGCAGCTTTTCACTATGCCATGTTTCAAGAGTAGCAGTATTTGATATCAGAATAACAGCATTACATAAATATGCACAATGACGACACATTCGACAGCAATGTGATGTCACAGGGTGTAGACAATTTTCTGCAATTGTAGATGATATTTCCCCTTGATCTAGAAAGTGCGCGCGCGATGACGATTTTTATATCATCTGAACCGTTGGTTGCCCTAAGTATAGTGTGGGTGCCTAATCTTATATGTTAATTCGATCTGTTCTTGAAGAAATTGGAACGTTGTATTTTCTGTCCGCAAACACAGTGGCCTTTGGAGCAGCTTGATACAAATATTTGCGCATAACATCAAAACGCACAGTCAGAATGAACTGTAATTTTGGAAATAACCTTTTATCGGTTATAATTAGTTGTACTACGGACCGTCTATAGCAAAATCATCTTAGAGACAGCCCGTTGTACAGAAACTTATCCTAAATGGAATACATCGCAATACAAATGAATTAGGCGTTAGGGGAATGGTATTTTTCCATTTCATCGAAGCACATTGCTTTACGCTGCTTCTTCATTATTTTGGCATGTGCAAAGCAGCAACTTCCTTGTTACCCTGTATTAAGTAGCCATATTTGACAGAAGGGTCATCTTTAGAGTGCGGATCATCTTTGGTTTTGACTTGTACTGAATATCTGTCTTGAAGTTCTTGGTCTGTTGACAGACTTCCAGTCGTATTTTATCTTCTTTGGTGGGGCTTTTCCAAATTTTCTAAGACTGAGCCTGGCACTAATGACAATCCTATGGTCTGAGCAAATACTTGCAAATGAGTTATATGCTTGTGAGTTTAGCACTCTATTTCTCCATTTCTTCCTGACCAGAATGTAGTCGACTTGGGCTTTGTATCCACTGGGTAGTGTACATGTACATAACTTGATATATGCTTTCTGGAATTCTGTATTTGTTATCAGAATGTTGTTCTCTTGTGCAAAGTTGTGAAGATATTCGGCATTTCGGTTAGGTTCATCATAGTGTATGAAAATTATGTTCCTTCCCAATTCGAGCATTAAAGTATCCAAGTAGCATCGGAAAGTTGTGCACTTGGATACGTTTAGTTCTAGCATTAACGTTTTGTAAAGTCTATAGCTTCTCCGGGCCCTCATCGGATCAATTGGGTTGAGTATGCCACGATAATTGATGTTGCTGAATTGGCATTCAAGGTAGCCAAAATGATTCTTGGTGATATAAGGTGACTGACTTCCAATCCCTCCCATGATTTCCTTTTAAGAGCACTTAGTAGTCCAACACCACTTGTTGGTACACAGAGCTGATTCTTTAAGCTGAGGCTGTTATTAATTGATAGCCTTCAATCAGGTTGTCATACCGTAGTTGTGAATCTACATTAATTATTCGATGTTTATGTATATCAATCACTTCTATTTTATATCTTTGTACATGATAGCAAAATGATAATAATAACAATAATAATGAATATCCCTTAATACAGCGATGCGTATTATTAAAATTACATACATGCATAAGAATTAGGTTATCGATCTTAAGGTAGAAAGATCCTAATCAAAAGTGTTTTTCCTTAAAGAAATAAATTTTCTGTTTTGTGCAGATTTTAGTAATTTCAACCATGAAAAATAAAAAAATGCTAATTAGCGTATTTTAATAATGTTTGTTTCCTTAGCAACTCGTTTAGACCTTAGTTACAGTAATTTTGCAAAAACTCACAGAAATTAAAAATAGAAGCACTTTGTTCTATACAGACCATGGAATCAGGCAAATACAACCTCTTTTACATCTAGGGTTAGGTAAAGTAGTGTAATGACTACAAGAACACTGGTGATGGCAATTGACTAGTAAGAATCCGATAAACTATTTTCGCCTATTTCTATTTTTGGAGCAAAGTGTCATTTTTGATGCACAGTATCTCAAGTTTTGTTTCTCCAAATAAATGCCATTTGGCAGAGTTGTTTATTAAATGATTCTGCTTGTACTGACATTTTTATATTTTTTAATAGTGTACCCCGATTTGGAGTTACGAGCATTAAACATATTAATGAGCTGCAAAATTCATGTAATTTTCATATTTTTGAATATTAATAAAACCTTTTCATGAATTAGAAAAATAAAATCGTCAGTACAAGGAAAATTGTATGATTATCCTAAATATCACGTTTTGTGTTGATAGATGATACACTTTGGTCAGGAGAGCGCATCAAAATTTCTTCAAAATGGCAATCATTGGCGGCCATATTTGATCTCTCATTTCCATAATCTATTCAGAAAGTGTTGGATTGCACATAATTCCCCTTATACTTTAATATTATGTATGAAAAGACATGAAAAATGTTTAAATTAAGAATTTAGTTTGATTAGGATCTTTCTACCTTAACATTACAAAATATTATTGAAGTATTGGATGACAAATGGGTAGGCCTCAGCTTATTGGTTAGTACTACACAGTAAAATCGAAGGTTATCAATCAAGGCGGCTGCACAATATCGCTTAATCTCCTTGGCCTATGGAGTGTTTTTACGATTTTCCTGTGGCCGTGTTGGAGGACAATTCCGATTGATATGTACTTAAAATTATCCACATAATACACTGTAATTTTCATTTATCGAGCGAAGTCAATGGATTCGTTAAAATTATGAAAATAATTTGCGCTGGCGACAACAGACAATATCATCCAAGATGGAGAATTAGGCCAAAAAAAAACCAAGTTTGTCTCAGAAGAAATGTGAAAAATGCTAATGCGAATGCGTTTTTTTTTCGCGGCCAAATTTTCATTTTTTTTCTAAATTTTTTTACAAAAAAAATGAAAAGTGAGTAAAATCTAAAAAAAAATTATGCGGTCAAAAGCAATTTTAAACCTTATGCGCGCGGTCTTCTGAGACAAACTTGTTTTTTTTTCTTGTCCTTTAACTAGCTGCCCAAAGTGGATGAGAACGTCACGTGATGACGGCAAGTAGAGTGTCAAATTCGGTGTAAATGAACACCAATAGGATGTGGCTGGCTGTACTGAAAATGTATGGGGTAGTGTCCCGAATCGTTAAAAACCACCGCGCAACAAAAAATACAAACTGATGACTTTTATTATGTTCAAAGACCGTTTGCGCTAGGGCGTGCTGATATTTTCTTGTTGTTTATGCAAAGTTTTCATTATTGCACGTAGTGTTAAGGTGAATGGCATTTATCTCTTGTCTTGTCCACTGCAGTATTTTCATAAAATCTTTATTATTATAACATATTATAACTAAAAGACCGTAATAACTGTCAGAAAAGATAACATTATATTATCTTCTTAATCTCCTGACAGCTCACCCTTACTTAATTTGTTGTAGGAGGTATTAATTATCCAGAAAGTTGGAATAACAACAAAAAACAATACAAACACAACCACAAAAAGGGCCAAGTATTATGAATAAGAACGGCATCGATTTGTTAGGATTACAATGATATCGCTTCGGTTGATTTAGACATATCTAGAATTTCGTGTCTTTGCAAGGTAATGAAAACCAAGCATTCCCTTTCACCTTGAGATTAAACCATTTACGTTTCTATAATGACTTCATCGATCTGTTGGTTTGGTTACCACCACCATGATCCTTCGCATACTCAGATATTTTGTACGCGTTTTGTTCAGGTATAAATAACATTTATTGCACTCGTGACAAACAAAATAACAAACCGTCGAAACCGATTATATTTACAAAATGTATTATTCCCTTGTAACTTATTTCTGCATTTATTTGTAATCATTTTCTCTCTTTTAAAAGATAGTCAAAGTAATATCGCAATTTTCCAAATAGTAATCGTTTTTCCGTCATGATTGTTGGTTAAGCATAATCATGGGGCATTTTTGGCAAAAGCACACGATGTCAGGAAAATGTTGGCATTTCGTTGTCATTAGATACTCAAAAGAATTCATATAGAGTGTCACGTGGACGGAAGGTGGGTCGATCATTTTGTTATTCTATCATGGTTATATTTATACGTATCATATCACGAACATGCTTATTGTGTAAATGTTTAAGCCTCAAGCTTGTTTGCTCCTCATGGGGGTTTGGTTGAATTGTGCATGTAACATTAATGCACGGGCCTCCCGGGACGGGCCTTTGCTAAATTTGCAGAAATGACCATTGCACAGATGTTTTTGTTTTCCAGAACAGCACAACTCATCAACGGGTATTATCAAATACGTCAAAACTTTTCATATCCTAATATACATAAAAATACTGCTTTTCCTAGGTCTTCTATGCCTCACAAGATTTCTACACGCTAACGCTCTTTGCATCGGCACCTTATTATAATGATGGTTTCTTATAGTGTTAATTTGTTTTATACAAACACAATATTTGCGACTGTGACACAAAGCAAAACTGTGTTTTAACCCTTTACCGCAATGGAGAAATCACGTCTACTCTCTAAAAACAAAGTGAAAAGTTATATTAGTACTGACACACAAAGCGTCAACGTAACGCTCAAACTCAGCAGTGCCGCCTCTCAAGGCGACTTAAAGGAATCCTGGAACATTTTGAATATCTACCAACCTGACCATCACATCAAAAAAGGGCTGTAGCGTTATTTTTTCTGTAGATCTATATTTTCCCATATTTTCTAGTGATTTCTCCTAAAAACAAGACAGGGGGTCCGCTCCGTATTTTTGAAAAGTGGCACAAAAATGTCATTAAGGGACGTTCGGGATATAGGGGGCGGGGCCCGCCAATTTGGTTAAAACTTAAAGTTTTTTTTGCATGTTGCAATTGCCGTTTTTTCACCTGAAATAAATAAGTATAAACAGTTTCTTTGTGTTTAAATCAACTAATTTTGTAATGGCTTAGGTTGCACAACTGAAATGCAAGAAAATGCATTTCAGAGTTCTGTTTTCCTCGCACTGGTCCGTGGCCTTCTAATTTATGTGAGCATAATTGCCTAAAGATTTTTGATTTACCAATGGTATGTATTATTTAACCATTAAAACCCACGATCTTTTGACTTAAAATGAAGGGAAATGGTTGGTGATCAACTGACTTCGTATTGAGTGCCCTTAAAAGTCGCTATTATAATCATCCTTGGTGTAAAACGTTTTAGTGTTCTGCTCTTTTTAAGGAATTTCGATTTTTTTTTTGAAAAAAAATGCCTTTGTTACTTTAAAGTGACACTTGCAAAAGAGTGCACCCTCAAAATTGTCAAACCTACATTTTTACATGGTTGTAATGCTTTATGTGTTGATTCTCGCCTGAAATGATTAAGTCCAAATCAACACGTCACCTTTGTGGTTAGCGAGTATAAGTCCATGATGTTCGTGTAATAAGTGAATTATAACACATTTGGTGATAAAACAAATACAATGTATTTACAATAAAGGACAAAATCACGGGAAGTCTTTGACATCATAATATGACTTATGTGTACCATGATACAACATTTTTTGTGTGTAAAAATCTGTTGTTCTTCTTCTTAGGTCGTAGTCAATCATTAACTAGCAAATTGAAGGAAATACCTATTTGTTGAAAAGGAGTCTGTGTTTCTTAAATCTCCCCACAGGATTGGTTCTCCCGTGATGTGATGAGTACAAATAAATTCAGTGTGCTTCTACTACCTGTTTAAACTACACAATAATTGCTTATAGTTTAATACACATGTTATGGAAAGCGTCAGGGATAAGTAAAAAGTAAAATATCAAACCTATACAAAAATAGGGCTGGAACTTGGTCTTCACCTTTGAAATTTAAATATACATGGAAACATATAATTAAACTTTCATGGTTATACCCACATATATCAGTCAATGTGTGCGTAAAATTTGAGCTCGGGTTAAAAACACTATTCAATGTATAGTCTACCACGAGTAATCATAATTATAGCTCTATATATTCAAAATAGTAAAAATAGTACGCATAGAAGAGTGGGATCACAAATGCAACAATTGGGGAAAACTATTATTTAAAGTATATTTAGTGTAAATCTTCGCCAATACTATATATATTGTATGAAGGACTATTTTTCCTCTATAAATTGCCATTTACCCCCATCCCGAGATTCAGAGATACACTCAATTAAGAAAAAATTGTGTAAATTTTAGTTGGGCCAGTTGGTAAGTAGCAAAAATAAGTGAAACTTTGACAAATACCAGAGACACGGAGTGAGCTTAAATTGAAAGGGGCAACAATGAAAGGAAGAACAGCAAGAACTCGGGAAAATACCAACAACATAAGAACGACACCCCAAGAAATTCAAGCACAAGAAGGAATAGATTACACTTGACGCCATCATCTTTTAACCTATCACAAGGATTGATCTGGGGTGGCATCTGTACCACATCCAAAAGAGGAATGCACTCCTTGCAAACATGGCAAATGATCTTCCAAGAAGGGTGACCTACTGCAACTGGTTTGTCAACCATCCCAATAGGTTTCAACAGCTTTCACCTTGCTCATCACCCAGAACAACTTTCCGACACAGAGAGTGCGAGTGGCCCAACGTGCATTTGACATGCTTTCATAAATTGGCTCTAATTTCCTTCAAAATCGTCCAAATTGATCGGGGAAAAGTTTTATGTAGCTAAGAAACTGTTCTACCCATGGAACTACCCATGGGATTCCCGGGGGATTAATTTTTCATTACGCTCTACGTGATATGACATTTAGATTTGCCATTTGACACTTTTAATTTTTTTACACAGTAAAGGTTGTGGACCCCTGTCGCCCAATGATGACCTCTGACCTTAAACAGAGCACACCTATAGACACTAGACAGCTCATTCATGTAACATCCGGTCAAAATTTTGGCATGCATGTAGTACAACAAAGTTTTTGAAAATTTGGGCAGGTTTTGACCTCCATGACCTCTACATGACCTCTGACCCCGAACAAAGCACACAGCGAGTTTGGACATCAGATATCAATGCGTTAAGGAGTATAAGGTTGTAAGAAAGAAGAAGGAAAGGAAGAAGACGAAGAAGAAAAGCAGAAAGAAATAGAAGAACAAAGAAAAAGAAAAAAGAAGAAGGAGAAGGAGAAAGAAGATGAAACAGCAAGAAAGAAAAAGCAAGAAAACAATAAGATACAAAAATCAAGGAGAATCGCAAGGTGTAGCAATTACAAACATTATGAAAATTGATTACTTAAATGCTTAAAGTAGAAAAAAGGGGAAAATGATCTGGACATCCTACAAATCCAATACCATTTACTAGAATACCAGCTAATAAACCTGGTACAGATAAGTACAACAGAAATAACTTTGATCACAAACAATTTGCAGGGGAAAATATAACAATAACTCACAAGGCCATTTCTTAAAATTGGAATAAAGTTTATCCTTTTTCTTAGCAAAAAGAGAAATTCTGTGTCCCTTTAGAAAATAGTAAAACTTCCTATTTTTAAATTTACAAACAAAATGTAGTATTTCACACACGAAATGGGGGAAGGAAATTGTCCTTTAAGTACAACAACGATCTTGTTAAAATGTGTAATGGATAAATCAACGTCATGTTTTTTATTGATAGCACAAAATGCACCTTTAATGAAAAATGCGGATTTTAATTGATAAAGGAAGGTGGCCCAGGTTGACAATTGTAATAGTGAGGCAAATGTAATAAGACTGCCTACGCTTAATAGAATAGATCCCAGCACTTCATACGAGTAATTGTGCTAACCCCTTCCGGACATTCCTCAGATTATTAGGATACAGGGTCATGTTAGATCCTGCTCTACGTTGGCCCAGTTCAAGAAAGCAGTTTGTCTTAGGTCTTTTCCTGGCTGCGGTAGTCTTTTTACACCATATTTTTAATTGGGAAAATTGCTTATAGCATTTATGGTACGTTTGTTGTATTTTTGTATTGCGTGTTGAGCAGCGTTATCTGTTTGAGCATTCGAAATTATTATTATTATTATTATTATTATTATTATTATTGGCACCAAAATCCGTTTCACAATGTGTGTACAGAAAAAAAAAGGATTTTAAACATTTTAGTCAAATTGAGATTATTGAATTATTTTTGGTTTACAAGATTATTTTCGTACGTTATTCATTGCTTACAGGTTGGTTAGAGAAACGTAGCAGAGTAGTGTTTGAATGGTCTTACATCTATACAACAAAAGAAATAGATCGGTCTGCCTGCTATGCATTTCGTTATGCTTTGACATCTGGCATGAAGGTAGGGAAGGACATTCTAAGGTTTGTTATATTTCAGGGTGACCCAAAAGGTCAAAGGTCATATAGAGGTCAATTTGCGTAGAAATGCCTTATGACCATACATTAATTTGGCCAAAAGGACCACTGACCCCCGGCACTGACCTGAGCAAAGAACAAATCGGTGGTCAAGGGTCATGAAGAGGTCATCCAGCTGGGCAAGAAAGCCAGATAATAGCGAAAGCCGGGTGACGGCTAGAGATTAGCAGCGATTGGCGATTTGCTAATCCTAAACATCGAAAAAACCATCAAAATTTGTATTTTTGTATTTTTGTTACTGGCATGGATATGCAAACATAACCTGCAAGTGGTTGGCTTGAAAAGACAAGACAGTACTTTTTATCTGATTCTTTAATTTCTATACGTGCGTATCAAAATTCCGACTTGAGATCAAAAAAGCCTTTCTCTGTGAATATCCCAAATTTTAAGCGTGATATTGTGCACCATGATCAATACACCTTGACCTCAAACACAAACATTGATCTTTGTTTATTCTGTGCTAGTGTAAACCACAATCAGCTGTTTATTGTAGATTTTGAGACGTCATCGCTGTATGTCTATTTGCGGGAGACGGTATGACAAATTTCTTCATTTTTTTTCCAATATTTGGTGGTTTGTTTCTACATTAAAGCAGTTATATGGAATTGTACACACTTATCCGTGATTTATAAGTTAAAACAAATGCATTTCCACATTTTTCGATTGTCTCGCAATATTGCTGCTATAATCCCTTTAATATAACGTGCACGTGGCCAGGGTTAATTGCTACAGATCATTGCGCAGCGCTGTTGGTTTATCACCCTTTCCCACCTGTACTGCAGTAGTTTGTTCACGGAAAAGGACTCCCACTCAAATCCGTGCCTCCTCTTGTCCCCAACACATAAAAGGGAAAAAGGAAAAGTAATTAAATTATTGATCAGGATAATCCACTAGAACTGAACTATCAATATGACACATTTTACAATCAGCATTTAAACACTGAACAGTGAGTTAGCCCCAAAATTATATTGCTGCCCCCTTCACCAGCAAATGTAATCATAATTAATCATTTCCCCAATATAGCGTTAAATAGTGGAAGTTCAAGCCATCATATGTATGGTAAGGTAACTAATGACGATTTATCGAAATGTCTCAGGTATCCTCTAATATTGTGTATAATTAAGAATTGGATGTGGCCTAAATTTACACAATTCGGATGGTCGAATGATTAATACTACCATAAAGAACGCTAAATGCAATTGAACATAGTCAAAATAATTACTGCTAAAATGTGCTTTCCCAGTAACAGTTAAAAAAATGGGTCGTGCTGTTAGCATAAGAACCAAATTAGTATTGAGTTTAAGGGAGCCAGTAGTTTGACAAAGATTGGACCGCAGAGGCGAATCACATTAATGGACATACAATTTGGCTACACTTATGTTCAATAATTTGTTCACTCACTGATTCTCATATTACCTTCTAATAAGTATACAATTCTCCTTTATTGCAGTAGGTGTCCATACTTTTCAAATCTTCGTAAATTTACGTGCACTTTTAATAAATACTGTCATTTTACACGTTTGTTATATTTTCTTTGCTGTCAAATGAACGTTTTTGTCTTTTTTTTTAACCTGAAAGAATTTTGGACAAACGTAAAATACGCGTCAGTTCTAAACGGTTAATAACATAAGAAAATATTTTGAAGTATAATTTCAGACTAGTTTAGAAAATTACGATATTTTACTTGCAGTTCGAGAATGCGCCCAGGATGTCAATAGGAAATCGTAAATTTACAAACAGTGTAAAATCATATTTAATAATGGCATCTTGCTATTTAATAATAATAATAATTTGTATTTTTAACGCGCGACATATCCACGTAAACGTGATCAAGGCGCTGTGCGGCTGCCATGAAAGGCGCTCAGCACATCAGAAAAACCATAATACCAGAACAGATTTATGCCAAGAAGCTCGATTTTAGAAGCAGGAGGAAACCGGAGTACCCGGAGAAAACCTGCGGGAACGAGTATGGATCGAGAAACCAAATTCACATAAAGCCACGGAGAACGAGCTCCTGCCGGGAATCGAACCCGAGACCTCATTGGTGAAAGGCGAGGGAAGATACGCTGCACCAACACGTTCCCCCAATTTATTGCCACCTTTTACCGCAGTGTATAGTTGTACCTCCGTCCATTTTATATTTTATGCTGAAAAGTATTCAATAATAATATTAATTCAGGTTTAAAAAGGAAAATCTCTTAAATTACCGTGATTTCTAACAGTGCAACTGATGCATGCTTCGTCAGGAATCGACTTACTAAATTTTGTTCATTTAAACATTTAACCAAGTGAATAATGAAGTATCAATTAAACAATCCAGTAAGTCTTAAAAGATAATTTGGTAATAAACGGAAGCACTTGAGTTTAAAACCTCAGATTGTTAACAGATATTTTCTTTCAATCGGAAATTGCTTCATCAGTTGCACATGATCCTGATGATGTGACATTAGGTAACCTTCACACATATCAATTATGTATATAAAGGCCTCCTGACAAAACGGTCAGTTGATGATCACTTAGCTGCAATGCCGATACGTGAGTTTTATAAAAGATTATGTCACGTAGGCAATTTGTAATAACCGGTAATTGAAGACTGTTGACACTGAGCCCTTGATTTACCATTTCCCTGATGGTGAAGATCTTTAGTCCGGTAGCAACTTTGCGGATAGTAAAGGTATCATTAATTCAATTTTAAGGCTATAACTAGTTTCTCTGGAATACACAGGAATATTATTTGCTGAAAATAGAAATAAAATAAGACTTACATTTCTGAGAAACCTACTGACTCGAACGAAGAAGATTCTCTCTGAATTATAGAGGTCTATACAGGTTTCAAGTAACAAATTCTCCGATTTAGATCAAAGAAAACAGTAGAAAAAAGTGAGTTCTGAGTCTGTGCTTTCTTTTCATTACCTTAGGGATCCTTAGCTTCATTTAAGGTCGGCTGGCGTGTTGTTTATCCTTCTTTGTCAATGTGACCAATATCAACCTTCTATAATGTGCACCACAGAAGGATAATACACCCTCAGTATTTTGAATACTGCGACCTCAAGGCAACACGTTGCTAATTTAAAACAAAGGAATTTGTAGCATGAATGTTAATAGGTTATATTTTTTCTCGGTAATAATATTCACCAACGTTAGAAACTCTTCTTTCAAAGAACTCCGAAACATATTTTCTATAAATCACAAAACGCAAACTGATATTATCATTGTGCTCTAAAGTTATTAAGCATTTTAAAGACATTTCCACCTTTAATCGCGGATAGTTTGCTCGTTTGAGCTGAACATTATCCATTCAACAGTCATCTTATTTATACCATTTTGCTCATTTTAACATCAAAGTGGCAACCGCCTCGGCGAGCCTTAGAGTTTTTTCTTTATTACATTGTCGACGTACACATCAAGGGCGCATTTAACTTCAACGATGAATATGAAGGCTTTAATTTTGAAAAAAAGCGGGGAAATGTGAAATGTATAAGCATTTGCTTAATTAATCAAAATAAATATCAGAAAACAAATGTACCGGTAGTGTACATTGAGAACTGACTCGATAACTGCATGTTAAGCAAAGGTCATTACGATGCACACATTATCCAATACCAAGTCCATTAAAAGGGTTATGGGTGCAACTTTAATTTCCATGTCTTAGTTTGTCTTTTTATATAATAAACAATGACTGCAATTAAGGGAATCTATTAAAATACATTTTAATTGATGCCTACATTTTATCATTTCGTATGCTCCTTTTTGCGTACTCTATTACCGTATCTCTATTATACGTCCACACAAGAGGCCTACTCCACCGCCACCCACCCCATAAAGCGACACACATACAGAAACATACAATGTGTGTGTGTGAGTTAGTTACACAACCAATTTCTTCATGGGAGTACCTTTGAAGTAAGTACCTAATTAAGTAGCCACGGAGTTACCACCCGCATGGGCACCACATCGCCGGCCGCAAAAGTGGGGGTAATCATCTATCTAGGTACACACGCAGTAGCTTAACCACTAGTCACCCCATGCGGGAGTACCTGCATGGGTACTCCCATGCAAATGAGCTTTGAGCTCTGTGTGATTATTTAAGTAATTTTATCCATTATTTAACATTTTGGCCACATATGTTACATATTTTACACAAAATATCATATATAGGGGTTTTTGATGATGCTCAACTCAAATATAGATGTTACTGAGCTTGAAAATAATCAGAAAGTCGTAACAACAATGGAATGTTGGGTGCCCGCTATGGGCCAAAGTGCTGCCTACTAGGCAGCCGGTAGGGGAGTACCTGTGAAGGTACTCCAGAGGAGTAGCTGCGGAGGTACTCCACTACTGGTGGCTTACATGGGTACCTGTCAGTCACCTAGCAGGCAACTGCAGAGTACCCTCTAGGAAGGGTACTGCTAAGCAAACATAGCTGTTATCCACCCAGTGGCTTGTGTACTTTACAAGTAGGTACTATATCAATATTGCATCAAGGGAGTACCCTTGAAGTAGAGTACACATGGAGTAGCTTAAGCTCTGGGTTACACCATGAGTAGGAATCTTGCTGTGTAGTTAGTGAGTGAGTGAGTGAGTGAGTGAGTGAGTGAGTGAGTGAGTGAGTGAGTGAGTGAGTGAGTGAGTGAGTGAGTGAGTGAGTGAGTGAGTGAGTGAGTTAGTGACTGACTGACTGACTGAATGAATGAATGACCGAGTGAGTGACTGGGTGAGTGACTGAGTGAGTGACTGGGTGAGTGACTGAGTGAGTGACTGAGTAAGCGAGCGGGCGGGCGAGCGAGGGAGAGAATGGAGAGAAGGAGTTACCAGTTACACAATTAAACCTATCTGCGCAAATGCATCTCATTATTATCACAAATTGTCTTTGTTCGATAAACGACACAATAAGTTTAGTATAATATATTAAATTCCACATATAAATATAAACTCATACATAAAATAAAAATCTAAGTCTTATGAGTTTTGTATCATAAAATTCAATATTCGAGTTGCTTAGCAAATGATTGATTATTAACATTGACAGAGAGCTCACTGTGTATTGATTACAGAAGAAACAACAATTAGTTTGAAAATGCGAGGAATAGTTTTATAAACACGAATGTAATCTCTCATGAATAACGTTGGCGCCATTCTGTTCTGACTTAATTAAATCACTCTTAATGATATCTCGTTGATAAGAAAGGCAATGATAAAAATGCATAAAAAACGTTAATTGGATATCTGAGGAGCCAGCGAAACGCACTGTCCAAAAAAGAAGGCTTGTTTAGTCGCGAATTGTCAGCATTGTTAGTTACTAAAATAATGTTGTCTTTCATTCTATGTGATTTACATTCACTTGATGGTTTGCCAGCACTCACAAACAAGCAGTTTACTTTCCATCTCGCATCTTTCATAGCGTGCCCAATGTAAAATGTAATTTAACCCATTGTGTAACATTCATACCATTACAAGATGCGGTTACTTAGGTTTCCACTCATTGTTACCATATACCCCAATTTCTTATTTACAAAAATCATCCATTCAGTACTTCATACTATTATCCGATGAAGCAAATGAGGTTTCTATACCCTTAAATACTTTTACTTATGTACAATGAGCATCCCTTTCTATCTACCATTTTCCGGTTTATGCAAGTTCAATGGGTTTATTCGTTATAGCAAGTTAGTTCAAATACATCCCATGTACCAGAAATGTAACGTCAAGGTTAGCTCACTACGATCCCGTTGCCACAACTTTGCTGATAGACAGGACGACGAAATCATGAAAAGAAAACTTCATGGAGCATTTTACAGTGAAGCATTTGAAAACATTGTTTCTAGACTGCTTTTTTCATGCTGATCACGGAAAATGCCGGTTGCTTTCCTGTATTTTGAGTGCAAAAGGGGTCAAATTCAAGAAATTCAAATGGCCGCCAAATTTATGCACAAACAAAAAGATATAAATTCGTTAATTTTCCACAGTTATCACAGACATTAAACCTACTCTTCTACACAGACTTTGGCAATGAGATACTAACATAATTAGTATCATAAAATTCTAGCCTCAAGGGTTTAAAATGGGACCAAATCAAGATGGCCGGCCAAATATCTACAAAAAAAAACAACTAACCTTTTAAGCGTACAATCCCACAAAATTCAGTGTTATTAACATACGGTCTAGCGAAGGTTAGTATATTGGGAGTATATATTATCAACCTCTCAGTTGAAGTGTAGCCCAAGGGGTAATGCTGATCAGTCAAAATGCCGCTAAAAAAATACCATAGACCTACTGTATAGGTCTAAACCGATTGTAAAAAAATCACTCCACTACCTGTTTTAGTATACCGTATTGTTCCTAATAACGCCCGGGGGCGGTGCATTTTCAAAAAGGGAGGGCGTTTCCTGTTTAGTACAGTCAAAAAGGAAAAATCAAAAATCCACAAAAATAACTTACCACACGCTTATTTTCGCTGATACCAATAATACAAGCGAACGAGCAGGAGGACGCTGTTCGCACCTCCCGAGGTCAAAGTTCCATACTATAAACTAGATACACTGTGCACAACAAGCGATTATGCTACGGATTACGACAGTCCCGGCCATTAAATTACAGGGATTAGGTAAGCTTAGCTATTTTCTTGGAATTGTTTTACTCCAAAAATGTAGGGCGTATTAGAGCAGGGCCGTTTATTAGGAACAACACGGTGGTGGTTGATAAAACTTCTAGACTTATATTTGGTATGCCAGTTACCTTTCTGGCTTTGAGTTCCAAAGGGATCAAACCAATTTACAAAATGGCTACCAAAATAACAATATTTATCCCTGAATAGTTAAAAGGTGAGGGTAGTAGTTTGCCATACCAGTCGTCAGCACCAGAAAAAGTACTGTTGAGCACAAGTCCCAAAGACTTACAAGGTTCTTTACTACATGATTTCCAGTTCTCTGGAATTGGATAGATTACAAGAGAGTATATGTTTAGTAGCAAGTAAAATTAAAGGTGCAACGAGGAGATTTTTGAGGAACCCAAGTATTGTGTCACAATGAGTGATTACAGACTGACACTCAATAGATTTTTACCGTGTATTTGGCTACAGAATTGTCTTAAAATCGAGAAGAAAAAGGACGATTCTATGGCTATATTTCAAAGTAAAACATAGATGAATTTCATTAGTTGCTCCTATACGAAATTAGTAAACTCACATTTTTAACCAAAGAAACACTTTCAGCTTAATCCTTTAAGATGGGGTTATGTTGATGGAAAGCTTACATCAGGGCCAAAAAAAGTACTTTCATATTTTAGGGACCACCTGAATAAATAGGTGAAATCTTCTTGTTCACCTTTAAAGACTAGAATGCCTAGTTCTCTTTCTTTCAAAGGGACTTACAATGCAGTTAAAAAGCCCATAACAACATATCCCAATATCAGGAATACCGTTTCCATAGTTAAGTGAAGGAAAAATATGTGGCCATTAATGTTATTATCCTTTTGAATTTACTTTGAGAACTAAGCTGAGCAACATACATGCCAAAAAAGAGATCGGCATACCTTGATTTCAGTAAACTAGATTAAAGATACATTATGTCCCTAAACCTTATGGTAAAATGAATACAGATCTTCTAGTGATGACACCCACACTGTTAAAAATATCTTGTTCACTTTAACCCTCAAAGCGTGATAACGTCTCATTTATTTGTTCATCATAATTTCCGTAACGTAACAATTCACAATATAAACATATACATATTATTGAAGTGTTACTTTAAAATTCCAGGTAAGTTTCTTGGTTTTTCCAGCAGTTGGAATAGTTTTCTAATCTCTAATTGAAACAAGCAGAAATTAGCGAAAACGGTTTGATTTTAGTATCTTCATTAATGGACCGAATATGATGCAAAAAATTCTTTAAAACGTTTATTAAATCGCATTGTTTTCTTCGATGTTCCAACCCAATTTTACTTTCAAGATTTTTATCTGTATTATATATTTTATATAACAATATATTTTTAGAGAACAATACAAAATGTCCAATCTTCAGTACAGTTCCAGAAAGTTTAATTCGTAAGTTACGCTTACAGGTAATGTGATTATATAAAGAATGAATTTCGGAAGTTAAGCTATCTTGTGTTGAAATATATTTCTCGTTTGAAACATAAAGAAGTTATTTCCACAATTTATGTCCATGTTAAAATTATCTTTCAGTAACTAATGCAGAGAGGTTTTGTTTGTTAGGAGTAACAATCTATAGATGTCTTTGGAATGGAGCCAAGAAAACTAGAGCTTTCTCAAACCGTACATATGAAATAGAGATATACTTTTTTTGTCAAAGCAACTCAGGTCTCGATTCCTTATTCTTTCTTTACGACGGGTGGCAATTGCTGGACTTTTTTTTTACCTAAACTTAACACAACTAAATCTCCAAAAGCTCATGTATAATGAGAAAAAATGCAATAAGGTCCAGAAAGTAGCGATGAGTCATAAAACCAGACTCATATGGGGACAAAATCGTGTGTCAGGGCCAGCGACACCGCCGGAGCGTGCTATCCGGGTCATGGGGCTGGGTTCGAATCCCACCCGAATTGGCGACTTTCTTGTTCCCCTTTCCCGTCACTCATTTCAGTACCTCCCGGGAGGGAAACCGAGGGGGGTGGGAGGTTAGGGTTAATACTTGTTTAAACAAATTAGACACACATTTAATATATTAACAAATTCGCTCCTAAAATGGGATATGTTTCCAATGCGAAGTCATTCAAATAAATCATTCCAGCTTGTATTCATTCTAATCGAACAGAACTCTGCTTTGCTATGCTATATCATTTACTCCATAAAGTAAGCATGTGGAGATTATTATTTTACACTATTTTGCCAGAAGATCCATGGTTTTAATAGAGTATAGTATTTGACCACTGACAATGTCTACCACAATTTCAGATTTACAATTTAGTTCAGAAAGAAATGCAAGTCTCCCAAGGGATCAAACCAATGTCTACGATTCTTTTTCATAGTACACCGTTGTTATGAAAGTCCAGTATCCATTTATATTAAGAACACAAATTTTAAGACTCAAAATTAGGCATATTCCAACCGACCATATTCCACATACCCCATATTGGTTCTCTTGTAACTTTCTCACAATGCACTTAGAAACTTATCGGGGTAATGACCTTGTATAAATAGTTGGAGTTCCCAGCATATAGTGAAGTGGTGAGATTTGAGCGTGTTTATAAACCGTTTTGTTTGTTTTCCAATGAGATTCTCTGCTAGTTTTTATCTTTACTGTGAAAATAAATCACTAGACATTTAACAGGGCTTTCCGTTGCATTTATGACTAGGCGCGACAATATGCAGACATTTCAACTTGATTGGAACATTGTAAAAAATTTGACCCTGTGTTACCTTTAAATTGGCCCCTATTGAAAAAGTGACACCCCAATTTTGAGAGTACTAACTACCGGACATTGATAAAGAGGCGTCAATACTAACTACCAAAGGTGTCAAACATGTTCTATAGTAGGGGGGGGGGGGGGTAAACAATGACGTGTGACCTGGGTCCACGCTCCTGCTCTAATTGCGGTCTTCTTATAGGTCTACGGCATCTCGAGCCACTAGCATTAACTCTTATTATTTTGAAGTGGTGGTTGTAAGCATTTTAAAGATCCCAAATGTTTCGTTAATCGATGTAAGACCATAATATATCTGAACTGACGATTCCCCTTCACTTCCTACGGAATATTTTGGAGATAAGCTGGTTAGCCTTTCCAAATGTCTAGTCAAGTCTAATTCAAAGGCCAGATATTCTAGTCTACATTTATATATTTGCCTTGCAATTACTAAATTATGAACCCTATAGCTTTGCCTACAACAAACAATCGTACTATAGACAAAAAATTTACAAAGCATCTTAGTAGGTCTATTTCCTCTTTTTTTTATTCTACGTCTCATTTTCCTAGTAGGTCTCCTATAATAACTATTCATGTCATTAAACAATAAAAAAATAAATATAAATAAAAAAATAAGCGTATTGGCTATTATAAGACCTATGCCTCTCTCTTTTTTAATTCTACGTACGGAACGCTACGACAATATCTATCTAACGTCTAACTGTCTCGTCTACGCGATCTAGATTCTACGACAACGGGACACAACTAAAAATAAAAAAAGAAAATGTCATGGCATTTAGGTATGTGAATCGCGCCTCAAGTAGAGTCAATCCTTTCATCACTCACTAGTATACAGTACTACTACTACTGCTAACTCCTCAAGAGGTACTAATACATTACTCCATGTACCTGTCCTTACTCGTTATGAACTAACTTTTAGAATAAAAAAAAATATCCCACCAATTGGAGGAAGTCATATTTTCATTTTATTTACGTCATTAATTGTTGGGGCTGCTATTTCGAAGTTTTCCTTCCCTACTTCCGTCCGTTCTTCGTCCCACTTTTGCTTTTTGCCTATCGTTTAAAGACCCCTTAATATCGTCTACGTATCCAATTTATGTAAACTATTCGGATGCAGGCTCTCTAGTCAATTTGAGTAACCTTCATAGAAACTTAAGAAGTCGCTTTAACTTTTAACACCCCAACACATCCCTACAAATGCAGTTAATTTTAAAAATTACAAAAAATAATTATGAAATAATGTTCATTGATTTGGCGGCCCTTTTTGTAATTTTTTTACAATATTTTGACATCCAACTGTCCCCCCCCCAGTTAGTGTGGCCCCTCAAAATTCATTTCAGCAAACAAACCTTCGATTTCGTAATAGGCACTGAAATTTCACAGTCTAGAAAAGTTGTTTGAATCGCACAAACGCTTTCTTCTCTCTACCTAAAAAATTCGCCTGTATCTTTCCTACATATAATCATCAAAAAAATTTTGAAATGTTTGTCTTAGTCCTAAGACTGTCTCGCTTGATGCGGTGGTATATCTAGTTACACTTTTCTAGAACGGGAAGCAGTTATTATTGTTACCCCAATAATGATAAACCGTAACCCCCTGCCTTATGTAGGGTCAAACAAATTGCAGTCAAATTATTCAGCTTTCACAATTCAAAACCCTGTTTTTCAACAAACAAAAATCATCAATCCAGCTTATATGAATTAATATAGATTTTCCTTAATTAGCGAGACGAAGGGAAATGTCATGGGGGCTGTTCACTATCCTAGTATGCATATTTCCATAGGTGATATTGATATGGGTTCAATCCCCGGTCATATGGAGACTAGGCCCCTCAAGGCCTTTGTTGGCGATTTTTACAAAACATATTATGTCTATGGTACAAAGTTACTCACTGTCCCGGAAGTCGCGGCTTAACTGGAAAACTGATGCATATGGTTTCTACAAATGGTTTTGCCCAAAACGCTTAATACTACAACAAGGTTTGATACATTTTTTTATGGACAAACTAAAAACATTTTCGTTTGTGGTTTATTGTGCATTGATACGAGAATGCATTATTTCTCCACTGCTGTGATAAGGAATTATGTTTGGAGTGTCGAAGGTAAGACGTTATTTCAAATAACAAACAAACAAACGTTTAATAATGAAATAATTGCTGTGTTTTCAATCCTGTACTCAACTGAAACATCCAAAGCTATCTTAATGTGAAAAAGTATTTTAAGTCCACCAAGATTGGTATGAGTAACCACTAAAGTCACTATGAGTCCCACAGAACTTTAAAATTCTCTAAACTTTAAACTAATTCCTCTTACCGTTACCTCCCAGCGGTGCATGGACAATCACGGCCCTAAAAACCTTAGAGTGTTTACTACCCATCTATGGTTAGTGTACCGGGTTTTGATTTTTTGGGTTTTGCGTTGCTCGCCAACAAGGGTATAGATCCTTGCCGTTTCACGGTTCCGGTGGAATAATCCTTCACCCCCCCCCGACCTATTTAAGAAGACGATGGAAAAAGGGAAAAGCGGAAAAAAGGGGAAAGAGAACCGCGAAAGGGTGGTGGGGAGCAGGAAAAGATTAATTCAAAAAAAATCAAATAATGCGCGATGTAAGAATTGTTTTGAAAGAATAGCCTTCAGTTAAAGGAAAATGAAGTGAATAAAAAAATTATGTCTATTTATTTTAATGCCGACAAGGCAGCCGAGTCCTTCAAATCTTTCCCTTGAAACGCTATGTGTCGTAGCTGAACAGACGCCAGGATCTTGGAAGCCATCGTTTTGCCATGCGTAAGGGTTTTTCAATTGAATTTGGGTTTTTTTTTTTTGTTCAGTGATGGGAACAACGCACGGCTTTTTGACACAGCAGATTACTCGTACTCTTTAGAATTCACCATTTTGGACCAATTCAATCAATTAACAACAAACCAAATATGGCATCTAATCCATCCACAGTGTAGTAAATATTAATTCCGTATTTTTAAGCAGAACAAATTGAAATGGCGCGTACCATGCTTCGCGAAAAAAAAAATATTGCCGTAAAAGCAGAGAACTGGAATGAGATTACTTAACAAAGATACATGCATGGTACACTCTAGGAATAGATATTCACTACAAGTCAAATAACTTGGTACTGTCATTATGTATAAAGAGGACAATCGGGTCCGTCTTCAACGTGTTCACTGTGCATGGCTTGCGATTTGATGCCTCTACCACCAACGAGTCCAAAAAGTGAAACCAATTATTCCAGCAAGAACAAACTTTCTCTGCGAATACTTTGCAATCTCATATGGCCCATGAGGGAAGCTTCACATGAAAGGAGATGTCATATGAATTTAACGGAAAAGTGGATTTTCAGAATTTGTTTAATAAAGGAATGATGGCACGGTGTTCAAAAAGTCTATAGGCCTTAGGTCAATAATTCTTCTAAATGGTGTTTCTTTTCCAAAGCAAAGGTCATCAATGGCAACTTTATCTTGTACGAATACAGTTTCACATACGATTGCATGCGTATGGCACGAAGTTTCACGTGTTTGGTATTAAAATGGGATGTGAACTCAAGATTTGATTACCTCTGAATAAGAAGCCTATTAATAGACACATATTAAATGTCATTAGACAAATAATTAATGTCAATTGTTTATTTCTCATGTGTCAAAGATCTGAGTTGGATAAATACACAATGAAGTACTAGGATTTTATAGTATCTCAAGTACTTTCAACGCGCACATCAGCAGCCAAGAAATTATATTAGAGACAATAAAAAGCACGTCTATTCCATTCGTTTTCTGCTATTTTAGAACAATTCTGAAGGGTGTTGTACAATTTCATGCAAAACCAGGGAAAATCTACTCTAATATTTGTTTGGTACAATGTCAATACACCCTCTGCCTGGCATAAGCACGTTGATTCCCATTCAATAGCAATTAAGGCGCCACATACCAGTATGCTTCAAAATCTGTTCGAAAATAGCACAGGAAACTAAAGAGACATAAAACATTTGCAACAAAAATAATTTTGTCTTACTATACTAAGAAAATATCATGCAGTTACAGAGGGGAGCGATATTTATATAGGGATCAAATTATCATGAGGGGTGTATTTAAATATTTATACCAACCAAGGCCATCGACATTCATCTACCTCCCGGGCCCTCACCAACCCTCGGCAGTCCTGATACCAACAATTTTGTTTTGTTAAATCCTAAGGATAGGATTAAAACAGGTTGGTTGGTTGCTTGAAGTTAAATGACTATAGAATAATAAATGTTCATAGTCATACTGTGAATAAAGTTTCAGAATTCCTGTAATTCTTTTAAAAATGGTACCAAAACCTTTGTTTGGTGGAAATGTGACACAAGTTAGCATTAATAGTAACAAAGGTACACTACTAATCGTCGTATGTAATAGGCTGTGCCAAATATAGAATGGTTATATTACTTCGGAGCGTCCGAACAATGTTGCCTCCGAATGATTTTGAACAAATAAACCTAAAAAGTAATTATCATACAGTAGATAGGACATACTGTGCCATTTCAATCCTTACAAGTAAAACGGCATGTCTATTAAATGATTATAATATTTTTACTTCTATAAAACTTGCCCCCAAAATTTCATACGTTTTCTCCTTCGTTTTTTATTTCTAGATTTTGATATGTTATAGTGTAACAATTTCCATGCACTAAACATAATAGTGGAAGGAAGGTTGATTAAGACTGTGAAGACATTATTATAATACCGAACTAACATTAAAATATATTTTCCCTGCATGGTTTCGACTAGATATTATACAAAACCTACACTTATTTTGCTGAATGATAGGTGTATTTAATTGTGTCTAAATATTGTTTTATACTTCAGCATTTTTCAAAGGAATTTCATTAGTGTATCATTCAAACGGCAATGAAAGTGCACGCTTCATGTCATGCCTAAAAAACAACCATAAAAAAGATCTTGATAGAGGTGAGCCAATTGGAACAAGGAGAACACCGTGGAAAGAGGCTAAAAACAAATGAAGATATTGTTTTACATGTACTTGCAAATATACAAGGGGATTATGAGTATTTCGCCAATGCATTTTGGGTATGTATAAAAAGATATCAAAGGCAAGAGTTGAGTGCTATCCTTGACATCCCCAATATGTTTTGATTAAATTCAGATCACCAAAGGGAACTAGTCTGGTATTTGGGCGATCTCTTCATTTCTTCTTTCAACTTCAACTTCAAAATACTACTAGTGCCAAACGCGTGGATCGATTTCGGGTAGGTTCCATCAGAAGGACTGATGCTGACCCAAGCTTTACCCCAGGATGACCTTGAACCATTATGGGGCTCTGACGCCTTTAACTAAAGGTCGGAACCTATGCAAATATATACTTTTTCTAATCCTTATAAGGAGACGAACATGTTAATGTACATTAAAATGCAATTTGACTCAAAATTCTCCTGTAGTAATATTTACCCCTGCAGGGGGAAAGCAGTCTGAAAATTTGAACTACATCATTTTCTGACAATCTGGTCCCTATTGAATGAAAAACGGCAAGAAAATACATTTTAGCACAGAAATCCTACGGGAACTATTTCATTGACATACCAAACCACACTATTGGGGATATACAAAGATTTTGGAACAGTGGTCATCCAGTGGCCATTTTGGTCAATGTACATAAAATTGTCCTTCGCCAACAAATATGGTACGCTGATTACAACAGTTGTGCACATGGATTGCCTAGGCTCGATGCATATGGGTTGATCATAAAATTTTTCTCGGTGGTCAGCAAGTGGTCATTTCGGCCACTTTGACCAAATCCTATGAAAAGCTATGAAATCCTTCATTACTTGCAAATGAGTGGTCCTTATTTTGCTCATGACCAGTGCATGCGGGATGCACACAGATTTCTGATCAGTGGTCATCTAGTGGTCATTTGGCTCATTTTGGCCAAAATCAAGGAAATCCTCTTCTCATACGAATAAGAGGTGCTGAATATAACACGTAATGTAATGCATCGCCTATAGTCATTGCATATGTGTGTATATGGATGTTATACCAGTGGCATTTAGTGGTCATTCTACTCAAAAGCTATGGGCATAATTAGCTCTTTTATTGTTATTATTGGTTAGCTTTACACTAATAAAACATCTAATCCCATATTGAAACACGTTTAACTCAGCCGCATTTCTTTAAAGAAACCTGCATGATTGAAAAAAAATGTGAGCCTTTATAATACGATGGGACTTTGGATCTTTACACTGACAGGGAACACACACTTGATGAGTCAATTGGAGCAAACCTGTGTTAAAAACCGACGTCTTCGTAAACTTGTTGTTGATTGCAAGACTATTTACAGCATGCACAACGAATTCAATGTTTGTTATACAGTTATTTTTTTGGTATGTGTGCTTTTTGAACGTGTTACATGGGACCCTGGAGGTGGCGTAAACCAATTCCATTATGCATTACATTTATGCCTTATGTAAGATGGCGACAAGCTGTCATTAACACAATGTGTATTGACAGCTTGCCGTAGCTAGCAATAGTATTATCAATTTATTCCCTAAAGTTTACATACTCAACCATTTTTCAGATTTCTCGCCAGTTTAGTGGCTAATAACATCGATTTATAATGCAGATATCAATGCAACCTATTTAGGAGAAATTATTTCAATACTTTTATACTAAAGATTTTTTTTTCTAAAAAAGAGCGAAAATTCCAAATTTTAAAATAAGGGTGTACAATATGTAAAGGTATTAAAATACCTCACTCTCATACCGTAAAAATAATTGCGGTCCACTATATTTCCCAAATAGTAAAGCGTAAATCGAGCCTATTGATAACGGAGATTACAAGGATGGTTCACTGACCATTCTGAAGTACACCATTTTCGCCTGCGTAATTGATAAAAAAAGATGCACCGTGTATTTTTTGTCACTGTGGATATGATAATTAGCATACGCGGAGATATTCTTGGACCTAGGGCAACGTCGGATGAACTCATTCATTTCCACCGTTTTTTGTTTTGTTTTTTCTTCTTTTCTTCTATGACCACTTGTAATAATAAACTTGAATATTTGAAATAATGAACGATTATAAAAATACTAAGTACCTTATTCATTGTATATTGTATATAAATAAGATTATATATCTAAATATATATTTTTCATGCATAGAAAACCATCCAATGCATGCACGTGAGTTTGACAAACTCATAATAACACGCCCCTGACATTGCCCTCAAACTGAACGCTGGCGCACATTATTGTTTTTCAATGCACTTAAAACAAGCACTATCCATTCACAAACCTCTAATTTTGTCCAAAAGACCCAACGATATTTCTTTATATTTGTTTATGTTTGTGGCGCCCCCTGTTGATGTAACAAAGAAAGTTTGAAAAAATCCTTATACTTTGCATGGGGAATTTTTTTTTTTTTTTTTTTTTATACTAAAGATTTTTTTTTCTAAAAAAGAGCGAAAATTCCAAATTTTAAAATAAGGGTGTACAATATGTAAAGGTATTAAAATACCTCACTCTCATACCGTAAAAATAATTGCGGTCCACTATATTTCCCAAATAGTAAAGCGTAAATCGAGCCTATTGATAACGGAGATTACAAGGATGGTTCACTGACCATTCTGAAGTACACCATTTTCGCCTGCGTAATTGATAAAAAAAGATGCACCGTGTATTTTTTACGCTCAGGAAAGCTTAAAAACGGCACCTAGAGTCCAGATCCCCTAGCGCTCGCTTTGTCTATTTATTACACTGAGATTGATAATAACAGTACATTGGCTTTTTTGTCACTGTGGATATGATAATTAGCATACGCGGAGATATTCTTGGACCTAGGGCAACGTCGGATGAACTCATTCATTTCCACCGTTTTTTGTTTTGTTTTTTCTTCTTTTCTTCTATGACCACTTGTAATAATAAACTTGAATATTTGAAATAATGAACGATTATAAAAATACTAAGTACCTTATTCATTGTATATTGTATATAAATAAGATTATATATCTAAATATATATTTTTCATGCATAGAAAACCATCCAATGCATGCACGTGAGTTTGACAAACTCATAATAACACGCCCCTGACATTGCCCTCAAACTGAACGCTGGCGCACATTATTGTTTTTCAATGCACTTAAAACAAGCACTATCCATTCACAAACCTCTAATTTTGTCCAAAAGACCCAACGATATTTCTTTATATTTGTTTATGTTTGTGGCGCCCCCTGTTGATGTAACAAAGAAAGTTTGAAAAAATCCTTATACTTTGCATGGGGAAATTTCGTGTTTTTTTTTTTTTTGTAACTTTTGTTTCAAATGAAATAATACCAACATTATTATTAAGCATGCTTGCTAATGATACCAGCTGCACATTGTGCCCGATCAGTAAAGGTTCTGCAAGTTATTTATGGCCAGATTTTATATGGTCTGTCATAGAAACTGCTGTAATATTTTGCCTGCAAGGAGACAGCAGAGGGCGTCCTGAATCAACATGTGACATCATAGGTCATACCATCACCATCTTTAGAAAACAACAAAAGCAATAATATTCACGCGTGTGTGTGTTGCTGTTCTACTTTCAAAAGAAATCTGCCAAGAAGGATTGCCAGGTGCACATCAAATGTTGTAGCCCCTCTCAGATCCATATGTCATAGAAAACAAAAAGGAGTATTGCCAGGTGCGCAACAGGGATGGCAGTGATATCACAACCATCCTGTTTTTCTTGGAGTTTTCACACAATGTATTAAACGTCAACATTATTTTAAGAATGGAAGTGATTGTAGTCTTTATGTTCGAATATTTTTCTATGCAGTGCATCCGCTTTAAATGCATTAACTATGAGAAGTATCTATAAAGGTTCCCTTCTTTCATTTAAGCAGAACTGTTAAATTGTTGTTATTGTTATTATTGTTGTCGTTGTTGTTGTTGTTGCTGTCGCTGTTTTTGTTTTCAAGCAAAAGCCCCCTATCTTTTGTCCGCTCTCACCATTAGATACCATAAATTGTGAATTTGGTTTATTAAAAGGGCAATTTTAATGGAAAACCCGACTGTTTCTCACCGATTTGTTTTCACCCTCCTCCCCGTGTCATGTCGTCAATAGACCCCCTTTGTCAAGTTCATATTTGAATTCCATTTGGGGTATCTTTACGGTCTGACGGAAATAGCCTCGTCTCCAGGGCTCTTAAAGTTTACCGGCAGCGGTCACAATTTTGGTGTCTGAAAAAAGCTATTTTTTTCTCATTTACCTTGTGAAATGTTAAGGCTAAAAGAGGCTTAATTTGAATGTTATGAGCGAAAACGTCCCCTATTTTGGTAGACCAATAGCTACCAATATTATTCTACAAAGTGTTATATGGGACTTACAAAATCAGTTTCATATCAAAACGGATTGAAATATTGGTGCTAAACTTTATAGATTTTTATCTAATTTGTATTTATATTTTCAGTGGCCGCCCTCTAATATTTGAGTAAATATGTCAAAAATGTTATTTAATGATTATGCTTGCATTGTGAGTTTTGGGTTAAATTCGTCCTAAGCGAAACATGTTAAGGTTTTCTGGCCCATTGAAAATTTTATTTCAGGGAAAAACGTTGCACGCTCAGTTTTAGACCGTGTCTGTACACATGGTAAAAAATATCAAGTTGTTGACTCTGCCATATTTCTAATATGGTTGAGTATTTGCGACACAAATCAATGGCGAAATTTTTACATTACGTATTTAATCAATAGATTTTTATTAACTGATAGAGTTGTAAAATTTGTAATCCATTTGACCTGTGTAGTAGTTTGTCAAAGCAATTGGGATATAAGGCACCGTCGATACCGACTCAATAATGGTTGAAGGGTGTATTAAACTTTAAAAGTCAAGGCCATGAACATATCGAAACAGAATATGTTTCGCTTTTTGATTTAACTTTTTGCTGTTTTTTAAATGTGTAGCAATAGGGTAGGCGATGTTTCAATCCATGGGGATGACTATTTTGTTTTGTTTGTATATAGAGAAGAAGCATTTTGATATCTTGCATACAAGTTCCCAACCTTCATTTATGTTGGCGTTTTTTGTTACATTTATTTGGTAATTTTACATAACATGTGTAATTCTTGTGCATTTTTTCTGTGTGTGGGTGGCGTCGTGTAATGTGAGAAATATCTTTGAACTTCAAGCACAGTTCGATAATAGACAGTGTAAAGTAGTCTCATAAAGTTGATATTGTGAAATATCTTCATGCTTCGGGGACCTTTTGGCACTAGACACGGGCAGTGAGTGAGTTAAAGAGCGATGGCCCGATTAAGTTTTTCATCTTGATTACATGACCATTCTGTAAAGTTTCACGCCAATATTTTAATTCGTTTTTGCTGACGGGAGCTAACAGCTTGAATTTGTAAGCCCATAGAAAACTCTGTAAAATTAATATCGGTCGCTTAAAATGGAATTTATGACATCAAAACCAATTTGAACATCTTATAGCAATACGATTTCATCGTGTAAATACGAAAAATGGTACATTTTTTTCAGATAGCAATATTGTCTCTACTTCCGTAGCCTTTCATCATTTTTATTTGCTACAGAATATAGCGCCCTCATATCTCCTGCCTCGCTCCGCTCGCACGAGGGATTCGCCCTCGACACACGCCTCCAGCGATCCTGTCACGGTTGATGGACGAAAATTGGAGGCGTCTTTGACAAAGACTACTACTTCCGGTGAAAATCTGGGTCCTTGTGACGAAGCTTTTACCGATCGGGTAATGGACCTTTGACATGGTAAAGAGACACGTGACACGGTTGTGATCCATATCTAGAATGGCTTAGTAAATAAGCCCAATAGTCCATCTTTATGCAACAAAAATATGATTTCTTTTCTGCCGTGTATGACAGAAAATCTAAGCATGCTTCTCTATAGGGCCGAATAGGACAGCAGGCAAGTTCAAGATTTAGTTTTGGGGTTTTTTTCTACTTATGTGTCCGATATTAAATGTTCGAAACGTTCTCGGTAAATGTTCTACAACCAATTAAAGGGACAGGGGGATTTTTATGGATACAGATTTCTCTCCATTTGCACTTGATCAGTTGTAGAACACCTACCGAAAACGTTTCAAAGGTAAAATGGACAAACAAGTGAAAAAGAAATTTCGCTATGCAATTTTAATCATCTAGAGTACGTTATTCTTTATTCTCTGGCAAAGTAATGCAAATGCAATATTGGTCAACAAAGATTATTATGATATATCTGACAAGTTCAATTATTATCTTCTCGACATCCCGACGCGACATTATTAGTAAGAAATATTCAATGGCACAATTCATTGTGAAATAATCATATACTCAAACATACTATTTCCTATTTTTGTGTCGTTTATCTTTTAAGAACAGTTCAAAACTTCAAATCACATATTAACTTAAAACGAAATTGAGATTTTTTGAACACTAGCGCGATTTGCAAGACTTACGATATCGCTGTATTTTATTCTCGCGGTAATATCTATAACATTTCTTTGATGAAGGTAAAATGACATACTGCAGAAGTTGACGTCGGTCGTGTTCAGTTGAACTCATTGCTATGGTTTAAATTACATTGCTAAGGGATAGATTTGAAAATGTAAACGTTCTTTGATAAACTAGAGGATACGTGCATCAAAGAGAAGAAGGAGCGTGGCAGTGCGTGTAGATGTTACCATGTTTACGTGGTTTAGCTTTAAAACCAAGTCTCGTGGAACCATTGTCAGAGAGGCCTTGGAGAGCGTGCAAAATTAATTTACTTGGATTTCTATATGAGTAAATTTTCCATCAATAGAAAGTGAATGGGAGACCAATCTGATGAAAATATATGAAAAAGGCATTTATAATCGGAAATCAAAGTTGTGTTTTTTTTTCTCTACAGATATTCTTTTGAAATATTCATAGAGTTTATCTTTACTGACGATGAGTTGGTATGGACCAAAGAAATTGATTTTTTTCTCGATACGAATATCCTTATGTCAGCGAGTACTTTCAAGTTGTCGCTACTTTATGGAATACCTTCATTTGAAAACGTGTTTTCTTCTTCTTAAAGTCACAATCGCGCACATTTGATTAACATATGAGAATATAATGTCCCTTTAATCTACATACTGATTTGAATAGTAAGTAATAAGCCCAATTTCAGAAGTTATCATTGTTATCCAATGATATTCCCCATAAGAACCAGTTAAATACTAGTAAGAAGATAGCTAGGCAGATGTATTTTTGAGAATGCTCTAGAAATGTTTGAAACCTGATTTTATTCGAATACCTTCTAACAATTTATTATTATTATTATTATTATTATTACTATTATTATTATTATTATTATTATTTAACCTTTACAAAGCCATGGCGACATTATTTTTTAAAGTAATCAACATTTCTTTTCAATGCTTTGTTTATTTGGAAATAAAGAACAAAAACTCACGCCGCCAAATGTAGAATCACACTCGGGTGATAGGTTCTTGTTTAATTCAGGTCGAATAATTTACAATTAAGAAATGATAATATTGACAGTTAGTCGATGATAATTAAACTTTACAACGGTAATGTTGCACTTCCCGCTTGTTAGAAAATTGATTAATTGACTCCATATATGCAAATAATTTCAGGCGTAGCTCCGGAACAATATCAACATTGAAATCATTAGACGTTAGGCAATGAATCTAAATTTTCTAGGTCAAGTCCATCTACTGCCCAGCAGTTAAAGGTACATTTAGTTTTTGCCAGTTCAAGGAAGTTATTAATTAATTTGGAAGGACAGTTCTAACTTTCAGTTAGCAGTGCAAGATACCATTTTGTTATGAACTAAATATAGAGTACGATTGTATTAACAGTATAATATTAATGGTGCATCTCGTGATTCTAGAACCGAAGTGTTTGTTATTTTTTATTTGATATATATTTCCTTGAGATTTTTGATCACGATATGCCTCTTAGTGTGACAACATTGTAAATTTCGTGCAATGGAGATCGAATGAACGGCCAACTTTTTCACGTAATTCAGAGACTATTGGTAACAAAATACCCCTTTAAAGCTAATGTAGAATATTCACATTATGAGAAAATGTTATTCAATATGGTGAGCACAACATATTTCATATTAAAGGCACAATCAGTGATTTGCTAATCATACAATCGAAAACAAATCCAAAATCAGATTGTTACATGTCTGTAACAAGACCCTGCAAATGATAAGACCAAAAAGCAACCTAATAAGGACATTATCATGCTTGAGGTGTCCGATACGCGATAATATCGGATCCTACGCATGATAATGATAAAATTGGATGATTTGCGCCCAATATTTATTGGTCTCGCCATGAGTTTTAAAATATTGGGCTCGACTGCGTCTCGCCCAATATTTTTGCAACTCATAGCTCAACCAATAAATTTGGGCTGAATCAATCCAATTTTATTACAAAATCGGATATTTAGTTATTACTGTCCGTACAGACACCTGCTACAACACGTAATTGAATGGAGCTTCTTTGAACACTGTCGTTCTCTTCCTTTTCTGACCTTGTTTCGTTGGAAAATGTAACTTACGAGAATTCTACAGCTTTATCCTTCACTTTTAAGCTATTCCAGCAAATTTCAAATGTTTTGGCTCTTGTGTGGATCACTGATAGTGTCTTTAAAGAGAGTACGAGGAAAAAGGTTATTTTAATATAGTTGCTAAGATAAAGGATTTGTACTTCCAATCAACAATATTGTAATGATAAACCAATAAAAATAAAAAATATTTATTTATTTACATGTATTTATTTATTTATTTATTTTTGGAAGAACCGTGCATTAAAAACGAAACAAAGATGAAAGCAAAATGAAACAACATGCAACGGCTTTGGAAAACAATTCTTCAAGTGAGTATAACAATCGGTAAAAATGAATTTTCTCTGATTATTTAATATATTAGTTAAAGTCAATTCCATATTTGACCTTTGATAGATTAAAAGCCACCGCGGCTTTTTGGATTTTCCTTTCAATTACTGAGAGAGATAGCTTTTCTGATGTATAACTATCACTGCAGCTTTGGGTATGACGTTCTTGTTTAAGTCGTTATCAATAAAACTTTGTTGATTGACACACAAGTGAAACAACAACGGTTGTATCAACAACGCGGTACCTTTAAGGGGCAGTATACCTGGAAACCCTGTGTTCTGCATCTTTTTTTCACACAATTGGACACAAAATTAATATTATATTTTATTCAAACTTGGTAGGCACATGTAATATAAAATTGGCTTTCATTTCCAAAAAAATGGGGGGTCAAGTCCAAGGTCAAAGGTCACAGTGTAAGGTCAAAGGTCACCCGCGGCACTGAAAATAAAGGTAATTTTCAAGTTCTATATATTTCTACATCCTTCATCCAAATTTGATGAAAATTGGCACACAGGTTCAGAATTTTGTGCTTAACAATCCTATGATGGCTTTTTTTGAAAATTGTGTTGTATACTGCCCCCTTAAACTTTGTATAATGGGAGTGCCTGTTAAATTAATTTGCAAGCGACATTGCTATTGTAGTTTTATAGTTTAGGGCAAATTAATACAACTAACGTTTTCGTATTGAATTTGAAATCTTTAATGACAAAAGACCCATTTAAAGGCATTGAAACGATAAATTTTATGCATGCCTGTTTTTAAACATGGTGGGTTTTTTAAAAAAAAACGCTACGAAATGTTATGGTCCTGGATGTACTAATTTATTTCAGACGGTCGCACGGGAACATCAAGAAAGTAAAAGAAACAAACAAAACATGTGAGCCTGGCCTGATTCGAACGATAACCTTCGTATTGTTAGAAAGGTGTAATCGAATGACATTAACATATACGATAGCTGTCGCAAACAGGGACCATTCTCTGACAATTGCACTGGAGTGCTACATCATAAATCATCAATGCCTTCAGGTGCTTGTTTATAAATAATTTGTCTTTAAATAATTTGTCTATGATGAAAAAAAAAATCCATAGTTCATTCATCTACTCCCGATTCTAGAATAAAAAAAACGACACTAAATTGGTGAAAAGTGATTATGTGATATAAGGTGCGAACAGTACTGGATTCTAATATTATTATATCTGGGGATACAAATTAATAGTGAAGTCTACTTTTTTTCCCAAAAGTGGGTAAAGTGCGTGAAATCTAAATGCAATTTTTTTTTCAATAATCTTAGCTAAAATGCGAAGATTATATCGGAATTTTCACGGGCAATTTTAAGCAAGATTGATATTAGTTTTCTTCACAGTCTGTGTGACATTGAATTTCAAAGGCATAAAACTCACTAAAAATACATACTTTTTGGCCTTATTCCCCCCAAAAATGACTTCACTCAAAAATGACAGTGATATCCCCCACATATAGAACTCGTAGTTCAGAACGTTGCACTTTTTACCCTTGTCTATAAATAGCATACCCCTATGCAGTTAAAATCGTAAGCACGTGAAACCAAGCCTATCTTTAGGCATTCTAAGTTCTTTCACTCGATGACATGCTAGGAGACGTTATTTGGTTATTTTATAATTCTCACAATATAACGCAAATTCAAAATGTTCCACTTTTGAATGGGTGTAAATTTTACGCTTGTCCATCAATGGTTTGCCGAACTTTACAATGTTTAAAGCTACTCGCAGGCGTTACCAGTTCTTTCCATTCACATTAATCATGGATCTGTAGTCTTTACAATACAAATTGTAGTCTACAACACTTTCTTCTATATTGACTGGACTATAATTTGCAAGAAATCTCTTTTCGACGAACGTACCCCCTTATTGGTACGACAGAATAAAGTGCATAATAAGAAATGGACCCCACAAGTACGCACAAACACGCACATACTCGTGCGCGAATACACACACAGCAACAATAGTTCAAAGATAAAATGATTTTTCGAGGGAAGGACTGGTTGTTACAACCGTTAATTAAAAAAATAATTAAAACAATGAACAACAAACAACATACGTTTGCTGATTTGATGTGAAAATTAGTTTTTCAAAATACATTTATCCTATTCAAACGCTCAGAACATAAATTGCAGTTTGCGGTGCTACTTGCTTTCCTTCCATAGTATTATTGCGAAAACACCTGTGTTACTAAATTACAAAAACGTGATGTTTGTAGATATAGATAAAGAAACTTACCTGATTAATGTTCCGTACTTCTCCTTCAGCTGCTAATAGCCAACCGATTTGGCAGTCCTTATCAAAGAGGTATATCCAATAGACGCAATACTGGTTTTATCACAGAAGGTAAAATCCCACTTTAAGCAATGCAACCAATCAGCACTCATAAGCCTCTCGACCAATCACTATGAGAAGCACTGATGACGTCACACAACGCCACTTCGTTGAAGAATCAAATCAACTAATGGATTATTAGAGGGGGAGGTGGGTGGCGTGGAATTTCTCAGACACGTCATGAAGGAATTTCTAGGTTACTAAGCTTATCCCGTGATGAGTCTTCTAAATAAACGAAAAAGATATGAGAAAAATGAAGTACATGCCAAAGAGGTTACGCTATTGAACTAGAATGTGAATCTGGTGGTATCTGCTAATAGCAATCGTCGAAGATACTCCAATAAGTAACGCATTGGCGGTCCGGTAATACTGCCACCTTCGATGGTCTCACCTGATTTGATTCTGTCAGTACGAAATTGTTGAAGTCACGTGTAAGCCACACGCAATGTCTGGACAAAAAAAATTAACATTTGAAGCGTATTTTAAATATAAAGATAAAAGATGCTCCAAAATATGTAAAAGTCTAAATTGGGTCTCAATGTTCCATCTATAAGGCTTAAAAATAAAATGAAAAGAGCTATTTGCCATTCCATATACCTTTTAATTTTTCAGTAACCATTATGCATTAAATCAAATTTGTAATCTTGCTTTATATATTCATAACATCTTACCGTTCTAACCTATCCCAATTTATCAATACCCTCAAAATGAGAACAAAAACTTAATTGTTGAAGAAAAATGAAATTATAGAATTACTAATCTGAAAATTCTGCATCATGTAACCATTAATGATGCCAACATGGTCCTTATGTTTAACTTTCTGCCAATCGTTAGAATTAAAACAAGCAAATACAACAGATGGTATTTTTATATACTTAATATTGTATATTTTAGAAGGGGTGGGCCTATATGAATGATTCTAGCAGAACCTATAACATTTAAGAGTTTATAGAGTCTTCTTTTAAACTTCTTTGTACTTTGCTTCGATAAAAAAATAACAAAATATATCAAAAAATCTATTTACAAAAGTACAAAGTGACACAGAGCTGTATCAATATACATGTATAAATAAACGTACCCGGTCTATTCAAATTCACAAATGAAAATGTAGAAATCTTACAAAGTGCACTTTAATCCTCGTCAGGCTGGGGGTATCATCTGTCCAACCAATCATCGACCCGCACCATTTTTATTTTACTATTTATGACATCGTGTCTTTAGGTAATTGTATTGGTCTTTTAGATCTATTTTCATTTTAAAAAGCGCATGATAAGGAGTGGTAACCAGCCAATGCTATTTGCAAGGAAATACAGAAGTTTTTCATGGTCAGTTGACCCCTAAAAAACATCTCAAAGTGATGGCCTTGTATTATTAGTATTATGAGTTGACAAATATTATAAGCGTGTGTCAATAAAAACGCAGAATAAGAAACAAAAATAGTTAGAATATAAAAACCGTATCTGTTCGTCATGATGTTAACACCCTTTTAAAAGTACACTCACTACTCCTCACTATACTTTTCATCTCATTCCATTTTGACGAAGATAGAGTACATTGAAGAACGGTTATGGATTCCCAGCTGGTTACTGAACTGAGCCCTTGCCCGATGAGCATGATACCTTACCTCATAGCGATGTGGTATTATATGTATGTAATAGGTTGTTCTTATTTTTCTTTTGGCAATTCCATTTAGTGTTTATGCCCCCCAGAAAACAAAAATGCAAAAATGAGGTCTCCCCCCGAACCAGAATGCCACTCATATATATGTTGATAATTAATAAAGCACACATCCTTGCAAGGCAGCATCGTGGTTCTTGGGGGGGTCATATTTGGAAATTCCAATTACCCATTGAAGCCTGTGTTATAATATTACATAAAAGCGACTTTTGGAGAATTTATGTAAAAGTGGGATTTTTTTGAAAACCAGCAAAGGGTAAACTTTGAGCATGTCGCTTTATAATGCGAAACGTTCCAAATCCATTCGTTATCATGCAAAAACTATAGAGGGCGTCCATCATTCCTTACGCAAAACACTCACTTGAAATAATAACGGAAACAAAACAAAAGTTACAATAATAAGAAAATACCTAAGTCTTTTCTTCTCGTATTTCAATATGGTTAATTTGGTTTCAGTATTCTTCGAAAGATTAATCAAGATCACAATATGCATTTGTAGACTCTATAGAACTGAGGCCAGAAGACATTGAACAATTGTCAATTCTGTTGTCGATACCACGTGACTACGCTAGAATTCAACTCGGTATAGTGCGTGTGACGTCAGGACAGACTTGTACCGTGATTGGTTGCAGATAGGTGCACATCACAGTGTATTTAGTCTCATTAACATTGTTTGTGGTTGTCGGATTTCGAGTTCGTAGACCAAACTGTGTTTTGGTTTTCGCATTCATTATAACACTAAGTGGGGACACATATACGGGGCGACGATCCTGTGCATTGACGATGACGTACGGACAGAGAAAATAGTTTATATGATATTCCGATTTGGGGATTTTATGGGGATTTTAAGAAGGATTGCCGAGTATAGGTCATGCAGTCGGAGGGGTTCAAATATGTGTCCATAAGCAATTCCAATAGCGATTGTAAAAGGGCGAGTACCCACTTACTGACAGATTTAAACCCCCTTAATTGATTGACCCCTATATGTCTGCGGATTGATAGGGCTCTCGGGATTAACATCCTAGGACATAATCGTGTTCTCTGACTGTCGATTGCCCCTTCTTTTTGCTTTTCTTTTTGTAAGAATATGTTTCATTTGTCGACTTTTTGGACATCTTTTGAAGGGAGTGCACAGCCTTGAGCCTTATGAAAAATATACCACGCACAGATCAGACACGTTCATAACCTATCCGGCTCCGGGAGCTTGAGAAAATGGAAAATTGAGGGCGTTGCTTAAAGAAGTCACATATCTGCAGACCCTGCATATCTGTGTGCTATTGCTACATCCTTTTAAAGGAATGCCAAGTTTTAGAACTTGTGTCTCCCAAGACTTTTACTTGTAAGTTCTGAAAAGATTATGATCGTCTTTGAGGTCGTTTTAACGTGTAGTCAATTACCTTCACAGGTCTGTTTTCACAGAGTTCTGTTTTTACAAGTTGCTATTACATTCAGGTATCTGTGTAATAACATGCAGAAATGGCGTAACCACTTAAAAATCAACAATAAAATGACAAAACTGTGTTGGATGGATAGTTTTTTGGACATTGTTCGACAAAGCAAGAACTAAACTTACTTAAGCTTGATATTAAAATGTCGCATTTATCCTTTTGGTTTCACGGTATTTATATTTAATTTGCCCTGGGCCTTTTCTTACATGACACGTTTGGTTTCTTCTTTATTATGACTTCAGTTGAGTCGGGAAAGTCTAAATGTGTTAAAAGGAACTAAAAGGAGAGCAGAGAGCCGATGTACCCGCGTTTTTAAACTGATAACTGCTTCCTTCTTTCTTCTTTCTATCGCTATCCCAAGTTCGTTTTGGTTATTGCTTTGGTGATGTCAGGGATTTGTTTAGTGGGCAAGCTGATCGCGGTGCCCGCCTGTATCAATGATACGGACGCTCCTATGGCCCGTTTTTGAGGTAGGGCGAATTGTGAACAGCCCGTGTTTTTCACACTACCTTTATTCGAAGCTGGCTGCGCTATGTAACAGTTGTGACTCTCTGCACACGTGACCGACGGTTTCACGTCCCTCCGAAGGACGGGATGCTTCAATGATTCATGTTCCCCAATTCCAAGTGAACCATGGAGGAGAGCGATATTCTGTTTTTGAACAATAAATGGTATCAGATCAAATCTAGAATGCGTACCCCGTTAAACAAATCCCAGCAAGTATCCCCACGTGTAAAAAATGTAAAGGGGACGGACCTGTGTACACAGGAACGGAGTGCCCATCTCTCTTTCGAAGCGATTGGGGCAGACTGCCACCATATAATGTTGCTGTAGGGGGAGCGCTACACCCCTCTACAGCGAGTCTGTTACCTTCCCAAGATTGAATAAATAATGCCGTACCCCATTTATACACCTGAGGTAGAGAGGAGTAATGATGGTAAAGCGCCTTTATCAAGAACGAAACACATTGACCCCAGGGGGCTCGAACCACAAACTTTGGAGTGCGGGCCGAAACGCTGTTCCACTGGACCACATGTGCCTTTAAGGGCCAACATGTGGGTCCAGTGGTAAAAGCGCTACAGCAAACCTTATTTGGTGGAGTTCTGGCCCAGCGCTTCGAAAGAGAGATGGGCACTTCAGTTCTGTGTACACAGTCAGTCCCCTTTCCTTTACTATCCCCCACCGGGATTCGAAAACCCGGGCAATGGCGCCACAGGCAAGCACACTATCCACTGGGCTCCGCTCGCCCTCAAACTGATAGCATGGGGCCACGAGAAAAACGATGGTCGGATAAGGACCAAAGTGGCGCAACCCCTGATCCCTGAGAAGTACATAATTCTATCGAAAATATTTTGGTAAAAAATTATAAAAATCAGTTCAGGGCATGGTTTTCACGTTCTAGTATGTTTAAAACAATTAATTAAATCATTTCAATTTTTGCCTGAATTCAGGACCAACGTCGTTATGACAGAGGAACAATCACTGAAGATTCCTTTTTTTGTGTTATTGTCCAGGGAAAAGTCTTTAGGTGTGGTATCACTACCCGATTAGATTAAGCATTTCTTCATTAGTGGAACACATATTAGCCTTGTCCTTTTCCACGAATAAATAAACACTGAGCTTCTACTATGTGTTTCAAATCACTTGTAACCGTGTAAATTCATAGTTTATTCGAAAAGGAAACGAAAGATGAAAATTCATAGGCATAAAGTATTTGGCAGCCCTGTGACCATACTCTTTGTGCAGAACCAAAAACCCGTAACTTATTGCCGTCGTCTTCATTCAAGTCAAGTGGCCGCATTGGTATTCTTCAACCCATATGAAATGCACGTAAATCGGCGCAGAACATGGCCCTGATATTATTTTCAAAAGCAACTATTTTTTCTAAAATGATATCAGCAATATATGGTACCATGTTTCGGTTTGATTGCCATAGGTCTCATGATATCCTTCACTTTGTTTCTTCCTGAATAGGAAGGAGGTCCAACAATTATGATCTTGGTCTGCACCAACATGTGTGGTCACAGCTTGCAAACAACATTTCTTTCATTACTTTGTTCATTCTTCGTTTACTTTTGAATAATGATCACATATTCGGTCAAGTTATTGACCCAGCAGAAGCTCGATTTTTTTTATTTGTAAACGATGAGAGCGCAATCTATTAGCGGTGAAACACCCGAAAGCTTTTCGACAAAAAAGTGGCTCTGCAGTTTCCCCTTTATCGTTTCGCTTTAATCTTAAAGCTTCAACACTAAAACGCTGGTATTTGTGATCACATTAACTCGAGCATAAATGCTTAACGAAATTTGAGAACACAATTAGGGCGCGATATCGTTCGTGAACTACGATTTTGTTCAGGGTTGTAATGCAAGAAACTATGAAAGACGAAGAATTTGAAGATCGTGACTCATCCGTTCTGTGAATTCTTTCTGTGATAGGTAATACCGTTCAACAGTTGATGATGTCTCAATAAGTAGAATACAATCATGTGTTTTATCCTTCCGACGCCAGCTCTAAGTACCTATATCGTTTTCCCGTTAGAGTGTTCAGTATTATATTCAAATCGGAAAGGGTTTCTTGTTTATTGAGGATTATTTACCATCATGTTGTTTTTTCATGAACATTTCAGATTGGTCCCCCCTGTGGTAATTTGCTCAAGGTAGTCCAGTGATTCCAGGCTCAAGACCCCGTGCTATAGGACACAAGCAATCTAACCATCATGTCCAGTTGGGAACCTCGTTGGGACACTCTTGGTAATTGCACTCACTGATGTGGAATGAGGCCGATCAGGTTAAACACACATATACCTCACCTTTGGGCTTTGTGTCCACTCCTCCTCCCTCCAAGAAACCTAGCACATTCCAACACATTTGATCACGGCTCACCACCAATGGCCTTAGGAGCGAGTCCAATTAAAATCGACAATGTTGTCCCCGTAATTTTCTCAGGATTGTAAGTCTGTTCCGTGGTTATTTCTCAAGAGAAAGGATAGGCGTTCCGTGGTATTTGCTCAAGGTAAAGACGGGAATCCGTTGTACTATTCAAGTAGACCACGGAATCTGGGACTCGTTCGGTGCTAAATTGCTCAAGAAGACACGGAAATCTAGTGCGTTCCTGTAGTATTTGGCTGGAATAGACATTAGACTTTCCTATTTCCGTGTTTGGTCGAGTTAGAACTCATAATCTAGCTGTTTCTTGTGGTATATCTACATAGGAAATCTCGCATCTTTCCGTAGTATTGCCCCATATTTCTCAAAGCCTTCCCGGCAGATAAGTTATTAATTGTCCATCAACGCTTGTTTTTTAATAACGGATTGTTGATTGCAAACATTTAGGATCGTTGTTTTACTGACTTAGTGAGTGGTTTCCACGAGATTCTTCAAGACTATAGTGTACCTATAATGAGGAATACGGCAACCAAATATGTAAAAACTCAACCCAAATTTTAATTCACAAACCAGTAGCCCTTCTAAAATAAGTCATAAAGGATCAGGTTTCACCTCAAGTTTGCTCCATAAGTGAGTGGCTAGTTAGAATTTCGCAGTCCGTTCTTCAGCATACATTTGGATTTGATAGATTAAAAAGGTCGAATTTGCTATAGAGTATGGCAGTTTCCCAAGAAAATTTCCAGCCCTTTGTACGCCTAGTGACATGTACCAATACAAAAAAAAATGGCATTTGGATCAAAATTCCTCCGCTACTTATCATTAAACAGATTAGTCATATACTTATATAATCAACTTACTCAATGATTTGCTACCCTACCCCAGACTGGAAAAACATATGATACAAAATTATCTCAGGGCCACAAAAAATTTTGACTGCGAATTTGGTGAAATGTGAGTGTTGCTATGCAAATGGCTCCTATTTGGGATACGTTTGAAGGACAATGGCACATGTGGCAATTGAGAAATTCCCAAACCTCAAAACAAAAATGGATCTCGTGAGGTATTGCCTGATTTTTAGGAAATTTTGTCTAAATTTCTCACAATTTTCATTGCGTCAATTTTTCAGAACAATTTCAAAATTGGCAGTTGTTGCGAGTGACGTGGGATTCGGTGGAGTTTTCATGCAACGGATGAAGTGATGTAAGTTTCTTTCTGGATGGTTCAACTCTACCAAGTTGTAGCATCAGCCATAATACCACACCTAGCATTGTTGTTAACCATAGCAACTTTTGAAGAGTATCTGAGTACGGGGGAGGGGGGGGGACGCTCTTGTCACATGTCTCTAAAGTTGGGACTTTTATCCAATTTTCAGCAAAAGGGAAATTTTGCCCCTTTTGTAGAATTGGGAGTGCGGGCCTGTCAGGGATCCATAAGATTTTTGCTTCTTCTCGATTGTTATTGGCTGCTGCTGCGAATTTGTGGTTTTAAGACAACTCGTTGCCTAAAATAATATTGGATACTGCCTTCATGGACAACGTACCTTTAGGATCCTCATACTTACGTTCGCCATGGGGACAAGCTACAATTTTGAAATTTTCGCTTAATAAGCCTAATCGTGACTACAGCATTACACGTTAGCACAACTAGCGGCTACATCAAAAATGAAATCTGTAGATTTTGTTCAATAGTGTTACATTATTGATTGATTATTTTCGACATGGCCAAATTCTAAGAATTCTTCTGATCAACAAAAATATTAAAATTGCCTCCGTATAAAAAACTAAGGTTTTAAATTTGCAACCACGTTCATTTTCTTCTTGTGAAACATAAACAAAAAATGGACATGAACGGTGCCCTGCATATAGTGTCCCGGGTAGATTTTTGTTGAAAATGAAATGAATGTGGGTGATTGTGGCAGGAATATATATGCCAATAATAACAACAATAGCAATATAAGAAAAGACCAAAATCTTTTCTTCTCGTATTTAAAACATGAAATCAAAGTTCACGATACGCGTTAATCCAAGAAGCTTTATTTCTCTAAAGCCTTCCTTAGATCACCTACTTGCACATTGTCCACATGACATGTTGCAATAGAATTGAAGCTTGCACTATCAGAATTCTGCTAGTTCAATTTTAATCCTATTCATACTATTTAATTGACTGATGGAGAAATTGCGTTGTCCATACACACAATATTTCAAAAGATTCAGAAATTTCTTGCATATCTTCAATTTTACAATCGTCGGAAATCTTGTTGATATTGTTTACACAAGCAATATTAATATATGCGAAGTTTGGATTGTTGAGCACTCAAAGATCGTGCATAACTTCATGAGGTTGAAGGTGTATACTCTATTTATAGCTTTTATGGAAAATTACAAATTGTAATGCTTTGCCTTTAAAACTGTTAGGAATGAGCTTCGAAATACATTAAGTATGTGAAATTAAAAAACGCGAACGGCGCGAGTGCGCCGTTCTGGTAATATGGAGGTCGCCGGTTGGAATCCGGCCAAACGCACATGTTTTTTTTCAACACTCATGTGCTCTAGCCATCTCCAGGCAAAGATTAATAAAGACACATCCTAGTCTACCTGGTGGACTATCAAATATAAATTGTATATGTAAATATACCGTTCTGATGCTATCCGCTAAAGCGAAGGACACCTTTCGAACCTAAACACCTATAGATGATATATATCGCTCCTCTACTAACCCTGGCTTGATAGCTTAATTAGTTGGCAAGAGGGCCGTGCTGGTAATATAATACGGAGGTCGCCGGTTCAAATCCGGCCAAGCGCCATCATTTTTTTTTCAACACTTTAAAAAAAAAACAATCTCCAGGGAAAGATTAATAAAGATATGTATGTACAATTCCATATAACAATTTTATTGTAGGAACAAAAACATGAAATAGTGAAAAAATGAAGTATTTGAGAAGTTTGTCATACCGTCTCCCACAAATAGACATACAGTGATATCGTCTCAAATTCTACACTAAACAGCTGATTGGTTTTTGAACCAGTACATAATAAACAAAGATGAAAAAGTGCTTGTTTGAGGCCATAACGGAATAAAGCGTACCGTTACCATAAAACTGCATAACAATGTTTTCGCAAATACGTCGAATTTTAAAGGTAAAATTCGTATTAATGCTTGTGTTTGAGGCCAAACTGTACAGGTTATAGGGTCACAAAATTACGGGCTCCCACAAATATATATTATCAAAAGCGTACCGTTACCATAAAACTGTATAACAATGTTTTCGCAACTACGTCGAATTTTAAAGATGAAATTCGTCTTAAGGTAGATTATAAGCTGATAATAAATATTATTATTAATAATACAAATAATAACAACAGCAATGATATAATAATATTAATAATAGCTATTTCATGTTCAATACAAATAACTTAAAAACCTAAAGATAAACAAACAACAACCAAAACAGAACAGATCATATTTTGAAAATGAGTATGAGTCAAAATGAATGAACATTGAAAGAAATAAATTGTAATATGTCTTTTTTTAAATGAAAGACCAACAAATTAAGAGCAAAGCAAACACAATTATACATAAGGCCAGAGAGCTAATTAAACTGAATACACATACTAAAAGATCAGTCGAAAATTAAAAAACTTTAGATGAGCGTTCAATAATGTATTTTTTAATAGACGGTGGTTGAAAAAAAGTTCAACCCAATTTCAAGGTAACTTCATACCACGCTACACGGTGCTTTGCGTTGCTGAACATATTGATCACTTTCTTTGCAATTCAACCAACTCACCTCAAATTCAGTCAATGAATTTGAACTTTAATTGCGGTACCGTGTTCGAGGTCGTTTTACAATCTAAAATATTTTTTCTCACCGAGTAATGTGTTACTCCTCATGGTATAGTTAAAACGTCACAGCTCTTTTGTTTAGTAAACCCTTACTCACCAAGGTTGATCGCAGTTTTACTCTGCCTTGTAGTAAACATTTACTCAGTAAAATGGTCATCTATTTGACTCCCATTTGTTGAGTAAATTTTACTCCGCCTACTCAACACCAAGCTGTGACCTTTTTTACTGCAACAGGGTGATAAAACTTTACTCAACCCACAAGGAGTAATATTCGTACCATATTTTAGCGGATTCTTTCTCACCTTTGAGTAACATGTTGGGACTCAACTGATTTGAGCCAATGTTTGCCAACTGTTGAGCAACATTATTTTACTCAATTGGCATTGAGTAATACGTTGGCTTCGGTATAAACGCCAAATGTTTTATTCTAGAAAGCTATCAGGCTGCTCACCAGGTTGAGTAAAATGGCTTGTTCATATACTCGAAACTCCTCCAGATATTTTGACTTGATTTTATGTAATATACACTCTTTCAAACATCAAACGGACACAAGCAGAGTTACTAACTTTGGTACCCTGGTTATTTAAAAAATAACACAAAATCTGCAAGGACCTACTTTTCATTACTTTACCTTTTTTCTTCGAAGTCCTGGTGGTTCAAATCATGAAGTATGCACCATAAAACTATAGGTGATTGTATCCACTTTCCAGAGAATTTACCTAGTGATGATGTGTAGGGTCATTTATCAATAATCTCTCAAAAATGCTAAAAGCTAGCTTCATGCGGATCTCAAGATCCTTTACAGATGGCATGAGCAGAACTTGACTTGTACACGGAAGCTTTGCCTTTTTGCCAATTAGTTTCGTCATTGTCCTTGCTGTACACTCTAGATGGGGCCGCCCCAAGCGAAAAATCTAACTAGAGTGTGTCTGTCCACCCATGCATTGTACCGGACGACCAGTCCACCTCCCCTTGAAAAAATGAAGTTTTGAATCTGTTTTAATACAAAATATTACTCTTCCAAGAGCTGGTGCTCCATCTTGTACAAACTAGACGTTCGACTAGCTACATTAGGCTGTGCCCAAAATTCAAAAGCTAGCTGGGGCTCTTGCATTTGATTGATTCATTCTTGCACATAAATAATGGAAACTTTAAAAATGCGTTTTGGATGACAAAGGCAAAAATTGAGCTTGATTTTCTTGCGCTCAGGTCTTCATTGAAACCATGTGATACACAGCTTAGGATGGCGTTTTTGCCATTGATTCATTAATGCCCCAACTTTCTTGAGTGAAATTGGAATGGTTGGGAAACAAAAATAGGTCACATGTCATGCACAAACTTCCCTGAATCCTGCTCATAGGGCATCCCAGCTGCCTGTTTCTTGATAGGTGACGGTCGTCAAGTTGAAGTTTTGGCACAGGAACTGTAAATAATAGGCTCATTGCATCACTCAAACTCAAGAGCCCAGCTGCAGCGATATGGGCACAGCGTAATGGAGCTATTCGAACAGTCTTATTTTGTACAAGAGGGAGCTCCAGCTCTTGGAAGTAATATTTTGTAACCAGCTTCAAAACTTTTTTTTCAACCGGTGGAGTTGATTTGGTCGTCCATCAGTTTATTTCATATATTTTTGGCATCTCTGGTATTTAATTTGTAAGATAGGGTTTTGCTCCCCTTAATTTCATGATAGCATTACCCATTCAGATGACAAACGGAATACAATTCTTCGAACATATTTATTCCTCATGTTCAACACTTGATGGCTGCCATCATTCCAGGCAAAGCGTGAAATAGGGTGATATTTGGAGTGTTCAAATATTATGAGATATCACAACATGAGTTGAACGAGTTCAAGAGCAGGGCTGTCGTTGACTTAAAAAATTGGGTGTATTGACAATACAGTTGGCAACCTTCATGTAATAGGTCCTCATGGTCTTCTACCGAGGATCTTCTGCATAGACTTTTTAACATCGGTGCTCATTCTCATCATTATGACCTAGATATAGGGATGTATCATTCATCACTACAACGAATCTCTGTCCCCTTGCCAGCACACTTCTATATCCCAAGGACCCTTACCTCTGAATCTTCTTTTCCGAGGAACTCTAATCTCTCCATCTCTTTCTTCCTTCAATCCGAGAACGAGAAGGTTATCAATCAGCTTATTTACAACTCTGCTGAATGCTCCTAACTCACCCTTTTTCGTGATTTTTTGTTTTTTTCTCTTTATCCTGTTTCTTGTTGGCTTCATTATTTCCATCCTTCAGTCCGTCTTCCTCCCTTTCTCTTTCAGTCCCTTATTCCTTCTTTTCGCTTCCCCCTTGTCCTTCCCTCTTTCTTTCCTCCCATCCTTCTTTCTCCCACTGTTCATCCTTCCTTACTTATTCCTCCTCTCTGTCTTTCCGCTGTCCTTTGCTTCCTTCCCTTTCCTTCTGTCATTTCTTCCTTTCGTTTTCCTCCGTAGTTGGACATGATTGTGGGGGGTTTGTTCTGTCCTGTTTGTCTTGTCCCTTTGTAATAGAAATCTTGTGTTATCTATTTTTTGTATTATCATTGTAGAACCTAAGAAGAGGTTACTGCACCTTCACGCCCTGCGTTAAGCATGACCTCGATCTTCATATTCTCACTTCACTCTCATTTACCATTATGCCTTTGCTTGCTAAACTTTTCTTTGTTTTTGTAATTACTTTTTCATAATGAATTGTTTCTCTTTATTATCATAGATTTTCTTGCCTTTGCTGAATAAACATATGACCTTTAGCCTATTTTGCTGTATATCTCCATTACAATGCATTTTACAGACAGGTCACCATCGACTTTTTACCCTTTTACCACCGAACAATTTGAGCTATACTAAACGTTTATTTGGACCATTATTTAACAATTTACCCCTGGAGAAAACGTTACCCCCCCTCCTGTGGAAATTGCCGACATTTTTCCAGAGGGACATGTTGGGCTTAAAAACCGTCTTAAATGTCCTTTGAAGTCAAAGCAATCGTCAAACCTTACTTTGCCAAAGATTAGTCACGGAATTGCGGATTTGCCATAATATCGAGTAGTTTCTTGGAAAAACGGAATTATAGCAATGAATTAAAACCATCTAGTCTGATCCTCCGCTATTTGAAATTCGCTCTAACATGTATAAAAAAACGTGTTATGCTATACGGCTGGCACGTTTGCGTCATACGTGCCACAGGAAATACCATTGAATCCGTCACGTTGAAGGTTGCTGACGCTACTGTGCCGTCCATATCGCCTAACACACACACTATGCACTAGCGCGAATTTCAATAGCGCGTTAGTATACTCCGTTTTCCATGAACCACTCGATATGGGTTTAATTATTATTTAAAGCGTATATTTATGAGTCATTCTTAGTACAGTTCCCTTAAATATGGTGAGTTGCCACCTTCACAGTACATTAATTTTGTGTACATGTTTTTGTGAATATGAATGACTGGAAAGACTTTGATGTAACATATTAACAGTAATGTAGGGAAGAAGCAAGAATTTCTAAACCTCTGATGGCAGACATAGTCCTTCATGTGAGTGCAACAAATTCCGTAAGTGATTGAGAACACACAACATCACACTTTTTCTTAATGCAAGTCTTCTAATACTCCTGAAGGTAACAACCCGCATATTTCAACGTCAAATGCTTCAAGTACAAACATTACCACTAATCACTACAACACCGCTGCAGCACAGTTTTGTCAAATGCAATTCTTCCCAAATGCGGTTCTCTGGAGGTAGCATCTCACCACATTTAAACTACAAAAAGACCTTCCTACTTGAAGTACAAACATTTCAACAAGACTTTCCATCGATTCCTAAATTATGTTCTTATAACATGCGATCATATTTCATAAACCTACAGTCTTTGTAAAAATTCTCAAACATAATTCTCCAAAAAGATGTCCTATTCATTTGTAGTCTGGTCTCTCGGCTATCTTTTATATGTTAATGGGGCCCCATGGCCAAAGGAAAATATATTTATTCCCATTAATATATTCAATCGACTCACCATTATTCCTGAAGATAGCGACATCCACTTGTAATTTCAGAAAATAAGTTCATTCTAACTTGCCATTTGAGCAATCACACTCGCGCCATTGCTATGATGATGATGTCATCGTTTAAGCCAGTAATATGTATAAGTAGTACAGATTTTTAGACAGTCGTAGGGCTGGTGAGTGTAAAATATGTTAAGGGAATGTTTCGGCTAATTTTCAGTATTCCTTGTAGCTTCAGCTGCAACCTGTGATAAGAGGACATGATCTGCAATTTCATTCAACGAGAGGGATTACATTTCCATTACCCATAAGCGACTCTCCATGTGTTCACACTTGACCTTGTCAAATACGAGTACTTTATATACTAAAAAAATAATGGCAATGATAATTAGTCTTGGGGTGGCCCATTTTTTTGTGGAATGAAACCAGAGTCTTATTACATACCGACAACACCTCTGCTATTCGCTATATATACGACAAGGAAAAAAAGACAGGAACCTTGCTCATGGAGGGGTGATGGGTAAATGAACAGGGAAAGAATCCTCAAGCTGAAAAAAGAAAACAATGGAAGTTAGATGAACAGAGATATATGAAGATAACCATGGAATCGGTGGGGCATGGAGAAGTGGAGGCCGGATGAGTGAGGGGCAGGAACCTGGAGAAACTGTAAAGAACAATAAAAGTTAATGAACAAGGGGTGGGCGTACCATGACCATGAAATCCGCGGGGCATGGAAATGGTAAAGCGAAAGAGACAACTTGGGAATAATGAAAGCTAAGATGGAAGACATAATGACAAAGGATGGTGGCAAAGACTTGGAAATGAGAAACCCTGAAAAGAAAAAAAGGGAATTAGAAACAAGAACATATAACACAACACAATGCATAATAATACATGGTTATATTGTGTTCTCTTCTGCCTTAAATATCATATTAGCTCACCACACTGGAGCGCTACAGGGTGAGTCAAACACAACTTGACCTTGTTGATGTTCGCATTTTGAAATATTTAACCTATTGTTATCACGTAAAAGCCAATTTCATTATCTTTTAATTTGCTGCAAATAATTCCCATCGGTTAAGTATAGGCCGAGATACAACCTTTTGAATCAAGTAGTCAGCCTTTCCCCTATCCACGGATTCCCATTTGAATGTATGGCGGCCAACTAAGCAAATGACTCCCCAAAATATGATAATGATGTCTATTTTTTAAAGTGGTATCTTAAAGGTGTAAGTCAGTGATAATGGTACGTTTTATTCGAAACACCTTTTTTCAGATGTGGCATATTTTGGTCTACAAATCAACAATACTATAAACCTAAAAGGTTGTCACTCCCAAAATGATGATAAGGATATATGTCTATTTTTTTAAGATGGTTATCTTAAAGGTGTAAGGGTCAGTGATAACGGTACGTTTTATTTGAAACACCTTTTTCAAGATGTGGCTATTTGGTCTACAAATCCAAAACATACTATAAACCGTTAAAGGTTGTCACCGATGTCCTGTTCCTTCATATTGCCACTCATACTTAGTGCATCAGTCCCAGAAGGGGTTGGATCAAACGAACGAGACTAATATCTGAACACGGAAAATTAAGAGACAAATATAACCTTTGCAATATGAAAGGCTGCCGGAATCCGCTGCTAAAAGCGTGGGGCTCAGGAGATGGGTAAAGTTACTATGGGGTGAAATGTTTGAACTTCTCTAAATCCCTAATGTAATAAGCTCAATTGATTCCTTATGTAACCAGGAGTAAAAAGTCATTGGGTCACCCACACACCGCGTGTGTGCTTTCTCTTTCCAAGATATTTGGGAAAATAGGCTAAAGGTCATTTGTTTTTTATTCAAAGAAAGGTCACGTTTGTAATACCCAGATTTCTTTGTAAAAATATTTTTTTAAATGTTTAATGCACTGATTTCAAATATGAAATGCTTTGGCACATTTGTCGCGTCATCTTCTTTGTGATAAAATGGAAGTGGTAAAAAATCCCCGTAGAACTTTATGGGGATGGGGACATTTAACCCCTCCCTATTAAGGTAACCACCCCTGTGCAAAATAAAAGGCTATTTTGAATCAGTATCATTAATATTTTTTGATATTTTTTACAAAGAAATCTTGGTATTACAAACGTTGCCCTTTCTTGAATAAATGACCGTTACCTATTTTTCACAAATATCTTGGAAAGGAAGCAACCACACGCATGTGCCCAAATTGACTTTTTACTCTTGATTACTTAAGGATAATTTGAGCTAATTAATTAATTAGAGCAGCTAAAACATTTGACCCCCATATAACTTTACCCCTTCCCCCAGGGCCAAACGCAGCAGCGGGAACTCCGGCAGACTTTCATACTTTCAAAATTTAATACAAAATTAATATTTTTCTCTTAATTTTCCCGTTTTCAGATATTGGTACCTCTTCGTGTTGATCAAAACCTTCTGCGCTGGCGGTCTACATTTCGGTCTACGATGGTAATTGTGACTGAATTTTTGGGGATGTTAAATGGCGTCACATTTATTCTGCAGTACCTATTATAGCCCGATTTTCTTCTCTCTGGGCACTGATTTCCCTTCTTCGCTGAACGCTGTATGTCAATATCTGTGGACAGAGCGCAAAGCCGACTACTTGATTCAAACGACTGTAGCTCAGTCCTATACCGAATCGATGTGAATGATCTTTCAGAAACTAAATATAATGAACTAAGCTTACAGATGATACACATAGTGTTAATAATAGTTACTTAAAAACTCAAATAGCGGACACAATCATGGTCAAGTTGTTTTTTTTTTTTCCCCTTTATTTAATGCGCGCTCTATTAAAATATAACAACATTTGGTCTAATATTCTCTGGGGGAATAACTATGGCATGGCGATATCCATTCCAAGATGTGAAACTTACCATGCCATACATGTATCGATAATCTCACAAGGAGAGCCACATGAGGTAAACTGATTTACAAACTCACGTTTCACATCACAATATCAAATTCCAATTCACAAATTATTAGATGTATATTTTTTTGATGGCTTTGATCGGTTAAATAAAACATTCATAGTTAAAGGGCGCCGTTCAGGGTTGTTTTGAAATTGAAAAATACACAACCGCTGACCATGGTAGGCGATTCGATTTTGAATGAAATATCAAATAGTGGAGTACAGTTACATAACGCATAAGCAAGTATATCCTTTGTGTGTCACAGGCTTGACCTTGTCAAATACGGTTACTATATAATAAAAAATAATGGCAATGAAATTAGTCTTGCTTTTTTTTTTGTGAAGTGAAACAGAGTTCTTATTACATACAGAACAACACTTCTGCTATTCCTAGTCCCATATCTTGTTGTGTTGCGGTAAATATTCTAACTATCAATATCAATGACAGATTTCAGGATCCTCAAAAGCCAAGCTAGGTTCTTTAAGTGCAAAGTCAGAAGATGTCCACAGATTATAACTTTGAATTCATCAAAATACCAGGTAAGGTGTCAATATTCAACTATATAACTCCATTCATTCGTTGGCAAATAAACCTTGATCCTGAGTCAGATACAAGTCATTGCCAAACATACACATTCAGCTCATTTGTGTAGTGCTTTTGATATTAAAAGCAGTAAGCTTCCAGTGTCATTTCAACTCTTCTTAACCTCAATAACATTGGTCTAAGGCATTTAAATCAACATGTATATTGGCCAATGACTTGACCAACACATCAAAAGAAGAAGTTACTTTTACGAAATACTACCGTCGTCATCTAGTCTTGTATATATATATTTATAGTTATCTAGGTCATATTATAAATGACTGAAACATACAAAGTTATAGAATTCCAAGAGGTGTTTTATCCAGGGTGCATCTTCGAGTACTAGTGTAGAGTGTGTGAGCGGTTCTATAGTTAATATGAAAAACATTCCATTCTGGGTCAACTTTGTGTTATAAATCTATCAAGATGGCAGGGTCAATATCGGGGTCAGTATAAACCCTTGAAAGTTAATGAGTTCACCATATGTCCTAACTCCACATCCACCTTCGAGATCACAAGCAGAGTTGTTTACTTTTATTTGAAATTATATTATGGTCCTTTAGTATTATAATAACAGTCCAGATAATATTTTGGAATGCACTTTAGATAAGTTTCCTACTTCTAATCTAAACAGGACTCAAGATTCAAAACAGTGGTTTACTGGTTATTCTTTTGATAGCTTCAATGAAGTAAAATTTGAGCATAATGGGTTGTAATTAAGTTGCACTTTGATTGACCGTTTTTAAAATTTTCTGAAATTATTGGTGAATCTCTGAGATACAGCCCACTCGTCTATTACTACTATAGTGAAAGAGGTGGACTATTATTTCACTGGAGTCATGACCATACCAGGCATTATTTGGCCTGCAACACTGTATGGCCATTTCTAATAGCTAATTAGCATTTAATGAGAAATATAAGCACCAAATCTTTCTGGCGGCTTATGCTGTCGTTGAGGATAACGACGCTCTCTTGTTGTTCAGTCTGAACTTGAGCAGGTGTGTTGATAAAGCTGGATCAACAAGAGGTAAGGGGCTTACGATTCGAGCAATTGTTCCAGAGTCCGTTTACAATATATGAGTCTTGGCAGCACGCTTTTTCACGATTGTTCCATACGGCTTTGTATTTGTACAAAAACATGATCACCAGCTTGTAGTTCCGGTAACTCTCGAACACCGTGTCTCTGGTTGTAGCGCTTTTCTTGTTGTTGTTGTCAGTTATCGCGTCTTGCTCTCTAACTTCTCCAGATATTTCCAATCTGGTTTGAGCTCACTGGGATGCACTGGTACATTGTGTTAGTTTCCGTCCATTAAGAGTTCATGGCCAGCTGGACTAAGTCCTGAGTGCAGTGGTGTTGATTCTATACGACAACAACGCGAGGTACGGATCTTTTGCTGCGCGTAGAAGATTCTGATTCTTCACATCTGGACGCCGCGTTCAATCTCTCCATTACTTTGTGCGAAATAGGGACTCGCTGGTTACTAACTCAAATCCCCATTCTTTCCGAATGCTTTTAATAACCTTCTGACACAAATTGTTGGAACCAGATGTCCGATCTGAGCCTGGTTTGGATAACCATATCGCGCAAAGATGATTTTCAGGCTGTTGTAATTACGCTGGTGATGGTTGTTGACTATTGAGAACCGCGATCTCGATGTAACCGCGAACAAGTATCAGTCACAATCAGGTAGTCCCTATTCCTCAATAATAGAAGAGGTCGTAGCAAACTTTCTCCCATGGTTCGCGAGGGTGGTGGCGTTGAGATGAGTGGTTCTGTCTATTGTTGCGATACTTGGCGCATACTGACAACCATATAATGTTAGCTAGTCACTATTATAAATGATGAAACATACAAAGTTATAGAATTCCAAGAGGTGTTTTATTCACATGTGCATCTTTCGAGTACTAGTGCTAGAGTGTGTGAATTTTTACATAGTTCATATGAAACATTCCATTCTGGGTCAACAGTTTTGTATACTATCTTATCAGATGGCAGGTCAATATTGGGGGTCAGTATAAACCCTTAAAGTTAAATGAGTCACCATATGTCTAACTCCACAATATTACGACACATTTAGCCTTTAATATGGTGGCAAGAATTTGTTGGCAATTTAAAATCCGCAATTATAACATTTAATGGCTGCGGAGTGCAGCGACCTTCCGTATTTCAAAATTGGCAGCATGAAATTTAGAGTTTGAACGAATTACGTAATCGTTGTAATTTGTATACTGAGTGGTGTGGTGGGCCTGAAACGTTTCAACCTTAGCAGGATCTTCATCAAAGCAAAGGCAAACCGCCAAAACCACCAGATAGACAAACCCTATATAACGACAAGGAACAAAAGATTTACACCTTGCTCATGGAGGGGTGATGGGTAAAGGAACAGGGAAAGTGAAAAGGAAAACATGGAAGTTACTGAACAGAGACTATGGACGATAACCCAGGAATCGCGATGGTGCATGGAGAAGTTGGAGACGGATGAGTGATTGCAAAGGGATTTGGCGAACCTGTTGTAAAATAACAATAAAAGTTACATGAACAAGGGGGTGGTGATAATGACCAGGAAATCAGCGGGGCATGGAAAAGGGTAAAGCCTGAAAAAGAACAATTGGATAATGAGAAGTAAGGAGGAAGACACAGGATGGGGCAAAGAAGACTTGGAAATGAGAAACCTGAAAGAGAAAAAAAAGGGGATTAGAAAAGACAAATAAACAAAACAAAGCAATCATAATAATATTATAGTTGTGTCTCTTCTGCGAACCTGAAATATTAGATTAGGCTCACCACCCACTGGATGCTAAGGTGAGCCAAAAACTTGACCCTGATTAATGCGCATTTGGAAAATATTTAACATATTTGGTCTCATCTTAAACCATTTCATTATCTTTAATTTGTTGCTACAAAGATAATTCCAATTCGGTTAAGTATAGGCCGAGATAAACAACCTTTTGAATCAATTAAGTAGTCAGCTTTCCCCATCACACGGTTCCCCTCTGAATGCAATGGGCGGCCAACTAAGGCAAATGACTCGCCAAAATGATGAAAGGATATTCCTATTATTTATGTCAAATAAGTGGTACCCTTAAAGGTGTAAAGTCAGTGATATGGTACGTTTTTATTTGAACACTTTTTTTCAAGATGTTGCATATTTTGGTCTACACATCAAAACATACTTTAACCTTAAAAGGTTTCCACCGATGTCTGTTCCTTCATATGTAACTCATACATTTATTGACGTTCCTTTCGTTTTTCAAATGATTGTTATGAGTGATGAAGGCGGAAACGTTGATAGGGCCATCGATTGTAAACTGGACTTTGATTTTGTGATGTTAAATGGCGTTCGCATTTATTCTTCATTAAATATTTTGCCCTATTTTCTTCTGGGCAACTGATTTCTTCGCTGAACGCTGAGTTGCTTTTTCGCCTTATTTAATTGCGCTCTATAAATTATAACAAACCTTTGGTCATAATCATTCTCTGGATCAACTAATGGCAATGGCGATATCCTTCCAACTGTAAATTAGCCATGCCATAATAATGTATCGATATCCAAGGAGAGCCACATGAGGTAAACTGATTTACAAACTCATGTTTCACAATATCAAATTCCGAATTCCACCAAATTAATTAGATGTATACTTTTTTTGATGACTTATTAGTTAAATCAGAAGAATGCAATAGTTAAATGGTGCCGTTTTCAAGGTTTGTTTGTATTGAAAAATACCCAGACAAAATCTGACCATGGAAAGCGATTCGATTTAGATGAAAACAAAAATAGTTTTCACCATTAATCATTTGAGATCGATTGGTTATTCCAATACACTTTTGGCGGCGCTCTGACTTCGGTTTAGTACTCAGGCGGTGTTGCCACGTAAACAACCTAATTTTTTGCGGCGGTCATTTGTTTAACACGTATCGCGAAACTTTGAATTTAAAAAAATCTACATGAGTAATATGTTATCAATACTTATAGCAAAATCTGTTGGAGTTGGAGACTATTCCATTATCGTGCTTGTTTTGTTTGTTATTTTGTTTATGAAACTGTAATAAGATGCATTGAATGAGATCACGGGAACATCTATGGCTGGGCGACATAAATAGTTTTTTGAAAGTACGACGGGCCACGTGAGAATGCGTTAAGATCCTATGACACCATTTCTCCTCTCTCTCTCTCCTTGGCATTACATGAGTAATTAACATCTTTATGATACACTAGCAATGTTTAAAAAAAAAATCACTTCGCACCTCAAAACATTTTTTTTTTTCGTTTCCCCCTCTTTTCTTCCCCCTATTTCCACACACACCTACAAAATTAATTTGAGTTGTCAGCAACTTGAATTATAATTGGACTAACTTGACTTCTACATTAAAACATAAGATTTTGTGTGATTTTGAGTACATGTAGGAAAATCATTATAAGTTGTAGGCTTCATAATTTTGTGAGTACGTCTTGTAAAGGTACAATCAGTGATCTACCCGAAGAGCCAAAAGATTCCAATTTGTGCAGGAATTATCTAAAAGTGAAGAATAGTTTGGCAGAATCGCCATATTTTTCCAATGCAAAATGACAAAAGGGAAAATCCACAGTGTTCAAAGATACGATTCTCCATCATTAACGTGTTATAGAATGCCGGTACATACGTAATAACGAAATTAATCCAAGTTGTACTTCACTAGTGCTTTCACCTTATAACTTGCAGGGTAGTTTCACTCAGGTTCAATATGTTCTTTCCCAACAGACATCTAATTGTAAAAATTAAATATACTATTTTTGGAATGATATACCTTATTTGTGAAATGTGAAGTTGTTAAATTTGATGTTTTTAACACTTTTTATAGAAAGCGCAAAATAGTTGATAATTATAACTCAGTACGCCAAATAATGTACATTAGTTTTCAAAAATATTTGTGGCAGATATAAATGATCACCTGTGAAGATAGGATGGTACCGTGCTAAGTTATTTATCATATTAATTACAAAGACAATATCCTATACTGTAAAAAAATAATTAATCATCTGCTGAAATCTTACTCTTTTTGATGTTGTTGGGGGGTTTTTTTGTGGGGGGGGGGTTCGGGGTGGGGGTGGGGGGTTTTTTTTTTAATTGGGGGTGGGGGGTGGGGGATTTTTTGTTGTTGGGGGTTGGGTTGGTTCGATGTGTTTTTTTTTTTGTTTTTTGTTTACAAAAACAAAACAAAAACCAAAACACAACCGCAAAAAACACACCCACCCCACCTCCCCCCCCACCCGTTTGTTTTGGCTTATGTTTTTCATATGCAATTTTAATTTTTTGTGTTGTTTTTGTGTTTGTTTTGTTTTTGTATTTTTCGTTTTTTTCTTTTTTTGTTTGGTTATGTTTTTTTTTTTCGTTTTGGCTTTGTTTTGATTTTCTTTTGGGTTTCGTGTTTTTTTTGTTTTTTTTTTTTTGTGTGTTTTTTTTTTTTTGGGGTTTTGTTTGTTTTTTGTTTTGTGGTTGTTTGTGTCCTTTGTTTTTGTGTTTCGATTCTTTTTTGTGTTTTTTTTTCTTTTTTTCTTTTTGGTTTTTTTGTTTGTGGTTGGTTTTTTTTGTTGGTTGTTTTGTTATTGTGTGTTTTTGTTTGTTTTGTTTTTGTGTGTTTTTTTGGTTGTGTGTCTGGTTTTTTGTTTGTTTTTTTTTTTTTTTTTGGTGTTTTTTGGTTTTGTGGTTCCCCACCCCCCCCCACCCCTCCCCCCCCCCCCACCCCCCCCCCCCCCCACTTTTTTTTTTTGGCCGAGCAACCTCGGCACACCCACCCCCCACACCCGCCCCCCCGTTCCCCCCCCTATTTGTGTCCACTTGTGGTGAACGAGACGGAGAAGACCCCCACACACCCCCCCCCACCCCCCCCCACCCCGCCCCCCCCCCCGCCCCCGCCCCCCTCCCCCCCCCCCCCCCCCCACCACCCCACCACCCCCCCCACCCCCCCCCCCCCCCCACCCCCCCCCCCCCCCCCCCCCCCCACCCCCCCATTTTAGAATAATTAGATACTTTTACTTAGCCTGGGTTTAGAACAAGTTTACTCAATATAAGATCACAAATGGACAACAATTTGGAATACTAACTAACACATTCATGGCCCGAGTAGACGTACCCTCTACTCCGCTAAAAGTGGCTTCATCCATTTACTCGCACTCCGTAATCTAAGCGCTCGATTTGAAATTGTACGTCATATCGGTCACACCCGTAAAAAGTAACGCCCGAATCCCACTTCCGTTCCTACTGCCATGTCCTTAAGTAAACACATGTAACGCGCCTGTGTACATATTCAATGTATCATGTTCTACGAGATAGTCCTTACGGTGAAAGTTTTGCTACATCAACTCAATAAAATTCAACATGATCAAGAAGACGACAGTGATTTTTTCCCTATTATTGCCCCTTGTCCCGATTTTCGCACAGATAAAAACGGCTCGTATTTAATAATGTAGTCATATTAAGTAAGGCCATCATAATAGGTTGTTATGATCGCCAACAAGAAGGCCAGATGCGGTTAATAATGACCAATTTAATGCCCGTCGGTTTCGTTGATTTATCACCAGGCGTTGAATGGTTAAATTTTTATTCATTCACTTCTTTACCTTGAAAATTGGATTTTATGTGCCTCCTCCTTGAATATCAATAGCTGCGGGCGGAAATATTTCGGTAATCGAACACAACACCATAATAACTTTATTTTCCCATAACCCACTTAATGGTTGAAGAAGTTATAAATGCAAAAAAAAATCATGCATGCAAACAATTGATTTTCCTGGTTAATAAATTTGTCATGTCTAACAACACAATATAATACTACTTGGTACAAAGAACACATGTGAGAAGCCCTTTTTAACGGAGTGGCCGAGCTTCGAAAATGCTTCTAGTTTTCCGTTTAACCGGTCCCTCTTACACAAAACACAACCCACCTTTATTTGATAGGGGATAATATATGAGATTTAAGAAATATGGTTGTGTTGAAATATTTTGGTGGCCCGGATAATTTTAGGCCGAAAAATTCTTTTGGGCTGCAAATGAATCGAATATTTGTTATTTTTTTTAAAGTAAAATAGTTACATCTTTTGTGTTTTCTGTATCCTTTTTGTTCTGGATAAAGGTTTATACATTGGATAAAGGGTTCAGGTAATTCTCATTGTGGGATGTACATGGTGCTAAAAGAGGAGTATTTTTAGGGGAAAAAATGTGATCTTGGGGCTAAAATTCTAGACCCCTTATTATTGTATAAAACAAAATCTATAATTATATTTTTTTAGCTCATAAACGTGATTTTTTTTACCCAAACAACCCCCGGCTTCTAAATTTTTGACCACAACCACCACGTTTGTAAATTTTTATTATTTATTACTATCCTTTAGAAGAGAAGTGGTTGCGTTTGTTCAACCGAGGGAGGGGTTGTCGACAATTTGCAGTCCAAACCGTACCACTATTTGTTTTACTTAATCCATATACTGTGATAGAAGGGGACAACCCTTCCTGGTTGAAGGTAAAATCTTAGCCCCCCCCCAGTTGGGTAAAACATATGCAAAGCGATTCTATTTTTTATGACCATGGTTTACTCATTTTTGACGATATACTCAACATCTGATTAAATATTTAGGGTGTATTCAAACTTCTGATTTAATGCATTTAAAATTTATTCTTTATTCCAAATCCTTTTGTCTTGCGATTATGACGTTCAATATGATCTCTATGCATTCTATAAACCGTTATTTAGATAAGCCACTGAAAGCGGTGTGGACAGAGTAAATGGAAAAATGGCAAGATTTAATGAAAAGTAAGTGATATTTGTTTATCCAACTGTGTTTCCAGTTCAAAAAAGTTTTATCATTTCATGCAATTCCTGTTAAAATCATTTATTAATGCATTTAATTTTGGTTACAATGAATGAGTTTGGGTCTCGTTTTCGTCATTTCGGCTGTTTTGATTAAGAGCAACGACATGTAACCATTATAATTTAATCCGAAGAAACCAAATCAGAATTAACCACCCCAGGCTATACATGACTGTCTGTTTTAATTGAAGTATTATGATTCAGCGTGATATGAAGATAAAGTGACATTGTGTATTTACCTTTGAAAATAAAAAATCTTACACTTGCTTTTCAATGCTATATTACTGCCATTTATAGCAACTCTAACTCTTCAACGCTTTTTGCACAAACCGAGCAATACTCTTTAACGAATAAACGGATTGGCACCCCGGTATATATTAATTGATTCTGGAATATTGTATTGACAGATCCCGAAGTAAAAACAAATAACACAAGGACGCAAACACTTAAGAACATTTTGGAGCATTATCGGTTGCATTGCACATTGACACTAGCAACATGCAACGTTTTAATACACATGAAATAATAGAAAAGTGATACACCAATTACATTGACCGAATAAATTTAATCTCATAAGTATTTGAAGCCAACAGACATTGACCAAATTAATTATCATATTTTTTTTAAACAGATTATTATCTTTTTAGCATAGCTTAAGCTTAATCGAGAAGCAAAGAAAAGTCTAGCATAAATTTGTACCGCAGGAAATGTATGTTATTTTTTGGTTTCCATTAATTTATATAGAATTGTATTGAGCCTCTATTATAGAGGTGTCCATAACTTGTAGGCGCAAACAATTACTTTTGATTTTGTTTTCCATTATATTAGAATGATTTAATGAAGCCTCTAATATATGAATTTAGGGAATTGCATATCCTTTACAGGACCATGGTCCGATCGCTAATACCTCGTTCCCCATGGACCCCAGATTTTTACCGAAGTTGTCCAAATTTTGGTATCGAAGTACCTACTATGTGTCTCATTTTACCCTGTGAAATCGTGCTTTAGGCTAATGTGGGATGTTGGTTTTGATGTATGAGCGAAAATAATGCCCCATTGTGTTCGAACCAATAATAATTTTAACACAGTACTCTAGGGGATTACCAAATCACGTTTTTCAGCTCTCCAACTAAAGCCGGAGTGAAATATCTGCGCGAAACTTTACATGTGTGGTTTAGGGTGAAAGCCATTCTATCAAGGTGAAAATTTTATAGACTTAAAATCGGCCATTCCCCTTTAGTTAAGAGAAGAGACGTGTTAAGGTCCCAGGAAATGCAAGAGAATTGATGTGGATTTGTGTCAAGTCTCCAAGGAGGGACCATGAAAGCATTTCAATTTGGGTTGGTGATTACATCATTTGTGGGTGCTATTAGATTTTTCAAGAAGTAATCGAAAAATTCCAGTGACTGTGGTGAATCTATTCATGACACCTTGTAGCTGAAAACAATAGTTTTCACTAATGTGTTTTAGTATTATTCTTTTTTTTTCCGGCCCTGTGTTATGAATGGAAGGTTCATAAGATTTGAAGTAGGTTTATCAGCTCATTTCCTGTGACCTTTAACAAAGTATTCCTGTACCCAAAATCACCTGATAGTTAATAATACTGAAATGAGCTAGCTACAAATCTGGATCATCACCTTGTACAATATTAGAATCCGGCAACCCCCATTAGCAAAACCAGCTTAGAGTAATTACACGGCAGGTAGTATGAATCGTTATTGGTAGGGAATTACCATAGGTACGTATTTGTGGGCAGCACACACTCGTCAAATATTACCTCTCTTTATCATCGGTATCATCTTTTTTGTCTACCATCAAATTATAAAACGTGTTAATGACTTGTTTCAGGTTGTTTCCTTCATCTGTAGAGGTCTGTCTTAACTTCTTATACCCCTTCCACGTGGCTACCATACCAGCGAATGGCCTAAGTGATCCAATAAAGAATATGTATATTTTTCTGTTGTAACTTATGCATAATAAATTATCGAATCACTTCATATTTACCCCGCAATGATCTTGAACAGTTTGGCCTGTCGTGACTCACATTTTTTTTTAATCCTAAGGACAGATATTCAAGTTATACATCTTCAAACCCCATATCAATTTTTTACTCATTTTTACATCCTGTTAAATTGTCCCCTGTCGTCTATCTCAAGGATGACAATGTTGCATCATCAAGATCTGGAATCAGCAGCTCAATGTTTCCTAGAAACATCAAACTTTTGGTTGGCACGGTCATATGGGCCTACGGGTAGGACTCTTCACATAATCTCTGCTCCCTTTCCCCCCAAAAAAAAAAAAAAAATCATTCATCAAGTTTCATGCTGGCTGAAAATACAATTGGCAAGATATAACAGGAACATATCGAATTTGTTTCAAATGCAATGGCCATTTTTATTTTCCCCGTAGCTCCTTGGCTTTAATTGATTGTTATTTGACACCCAGACAAAACCACAGCAACATCACCCTTAAGCTCCTGTACATGTCCGCACACACTCACAAAACATATTTTGTTCTCGCCTTGAGCAGTTAACAATGTTCTGTTTATTCACCATTGTCATTTACAAACTATCAGAACCCAACCGAATATGGATGGAAGAGAACTTTAAAGCGGCCTAGCACATTTTCCATAAATATGAAACTTTCGTACATTTGCTCGCAAATGAATTCTAAGGCCATGGGAAAATAAGATATATTTTACACATAAAATACATACCCAAAACAGATGGGCCATTAAATAGGCTAAGACATCCAGTAATGTAGGCTAACGTTTAAGTTTGTCGTATAACTTTAATCAACCAATGTGGTCTAGTCATGATATCCTAGACTCGTACTCATGGTATTAAAACCACAAATGCACAGACCGATCAAACAGTGCATCCGTGAGAAACAACTTCCTGCGTGGTGTTTCTTGTGTTAAAACACCATTTCTCGTCGTCTGCTCAATTAAGACACTAGCAGTGATTTTGAAATATTTGAAATTTGTAGGAATAGCTTCAAAGTGAAGGATAAGTCTGTAGAATTCTCCGAAGTTACCTTTTCCAGCTGTAGAATTGAAAGAAAAGGAAGAAAACGGCAGTGTTCCAAGATACGATTCTCCATTCAATTACGTAAAAAAAAAAAAAAAAAAAAAAAAAAAAAAAAAAAAAAAATTTTTTCGATTTGCTGATTTAGCAAATCACTGATAGTGTCTTTAATGTCACCGGCGACATTAATTATAAAACCTTTCTGTTTACCCATAAGCGCGCTGATTAGGGCTTAATAATTTCAGGTGAGGGCTAATACATATAAAAGCTTTATAACCATGCACAAATATATATTTTGAAAAATCAAGAGGGCGCACTATTTTTCAAATGTGTCAGTGTCTCTTAAAAAACAGCTATATTACATTCATTCATTTTCAAGATTTTTCTTTTTTATCCAATTATTCCTTGCACAGGTATAACAAAAAGTATTTAACTGCTTATTACATCAGATTTTAGCTCTTAAATTAGCGGTTGGTTATTTTGCACTATTCACTTAATTTAAAAACTTCAAAACAAGATGAAATTTGTATGTGCATTTTATTATCCTGTTTATGATTATTTGATCTGGTTTTCTAATTATGAATATTCGAGTGATGATAATTGGAAATTTTAAGTGTCAAAAGGTTTTTACGAAGCCCAGTCTTGTTTTTGTTCACTAATGCGCTTAACAATTCGAATCAAAATTGTCTTCAACATTTTATGAATCGCCTTTCGTGGAATATGGGAAAGAATTGGTGAAGATTAAAAGCGGACCAATCTCAGGCTAAGTGTTGTTTTCACCGTTAAATGGCATAGGTTGTTTAAAAATATTTAAATGACCAGTTCATAATTAAAAGAACATTGGGTAGGTAGATGTTAGGAAGGACATAATCGAACCCTGGTTTTGTTGGTGTTAATAAAAGTGATGTCAACATGGAAACACTTATGCAGTTTACGTCATGGTTTGTGGAATCTGTTATTGATATTTTTGTGGGATCCAACCCAAACACAGGTGAAAAGAACCATTTTGTATTTTTAAGGTGGTGATATTAAAGACTGAGCCAGAGGATTTCAATTTGAGTTTAGCTATTTCGCACAGTAATTAATATGTGAACAAGCATTATGTATTATACAAAAAAACAAGATTTGTTAGAAAAATGAAGGCGCCATCCTTGGGAAATCTCTGAGTCGACCTTTAACGTCTTTCGTTTTACCTATCGCGTATGAGATAATTTTAAATACCGCTAGTAGGTGGTACTGCCAATCATCACCAGTAGAATCAAATCGTCTTTTTTTTAAATTGAGGTTATCTATTGAACTAGAAACAAAAAAGTAACATGATGGAACGCACTTTAAACACAGAGCAAAAATAAAGGTTATTTAGCTCCAGAAAAAAAGTCTATAATATTATTCCTTAACGTTTTATTATTTTAGGTGTTAGGTGTTCGTCCAGAACATAACATCTTTTTTTAAATTCTGTTCTCATCTTGTTCTTCACAAAACGGCATTTGCATAAGCTGTTTTAAACATTTACGGCATTTCAAAAACGCCATTATAATCCGGCGGATGAGTTTTGAACAATATTTATATGTAATATAATCTGAGGAATGCATTTTACAAAGGAATTCTAAATTGATCCGCTCTCCGGAAATATCAAGGCATTAAAAATACACAATTATTCAAACGTTGATGCATTCATTTACATTATGTAAATTTCAATTAGAAAAACAGGAATTACAAGATTGCAATGGGTAGCGAGGTTGAGTACGCTGGTCACGCGTATACGACATGCTTTGGGTTTGGATTGGGTTTGATTGCTGGTATCGCAGTAACTGGCTTCTTTCTTGGCACGAGTATCAGATGTGAAATATCTTGTTAATTTAATTTTAGAAAGGGCACGTTTTCTGGCTTTTGCTTTATAGGTTCATTGTACCATTTCTCGTTTTTGTCATCGATTATTTGACTATCAAATTCGAAATAGGATTCTGGCTAATTAACCTTAATTTTCATTTCCGATTTCAATCTGATCATTGAAATACTAAATAGCGGGGTAATTATTAATAGCACCAAGCTACAGGGAAGTCTTGCTGGAAAATATTTGAAATGTCTTTAAAGGTCCTAGGAAATAAACCTACTCCAAATCTTTGTGGGACATTCCATTGCAATAAACAGGGCCAGAAAAAATACACTACCAGTGACATCATTTGTGAAACTATTAATTATCAGTCAGTGTAATGAATAGATTCACACCAGTCAGAAATGTTCTATTACTCTCTGATAAATCAATAAACCACAAATGATATCATCACCAACCCAAATATTGAATGCTTTCTGGTCCCTCCTTGTAGACTTGACACAAACCACATCAATTCTATTTGCATTTCCTGGGACCTTTAAGCAGTTTCCCACTTGGTTTGTTTTGTCTTGAACCGGGGCTTTTATATCAACCTGCAAACAAAAACGCGAATAGGGTTGTTTTTTGGAGATCAGGCGATGTACGCACGTACATTGAATAGGGTATCAAAATCATCAAAAGTACGAAATTAGGGTATATGTTTTACCTTGTAAATTGCATGTTTAGGTTCTGGTATTTTGAGTACTCGTAACTTATTTATATAAAAAGGCTGGGGAAATGTTTCTTCTCGCCTTTCTCCTTATTTCATTATGGCAGTTTCCCCGGATAATTTTCATCGTCTTCTGAGTTTTAAGGAATCCCCAGCATTGTGCTAATTTGCAAAATCCATGACTGATCGTTTCACGTATGTTGACGTGTGCAGAGGCGGAGGTAAGGTAAGTCTCTAAAGCTTATTATATTAACCGAAATGAGATCAAATTGATACCTTTCAAAGTTGTCACCAGTGAGCTCGTTATGCCAAAAGTGATAATTAACGAAATTAAGTTCTCACGGATATTTCTTAATAGATTCTGAATTTACTTAATTTGATTGTAAATTATGTATAATGTATAATACAGTGCATCTTTTGAATACCAATTTTAAAGTGTCACGAAAGTCCATCAGGTGCATGAGCCCGGATTTTGATAAAGTAACAAAGTTGTCCCGGCTATTTCTAAATGAATTGTGAATTTATTCGATTGCAAATTATGCAGGTAGTCACAGCAGATGTTTTGATACCAATTTCAAAGTTGTCACCCACAGCCTGTTTTCTTGATTATTATAATTTTTTGCCAAACGCGATAATCGAAACGAAGTTCTCACGGCTATTTCTGAAGGAATTATGAATTTATATATTTCGATTGCAAATTATGCAGAATGGCACAGAAGATAATTAGATACGAATTCCAAACTTGTCATTAACATACAGTAAAAATCAACAAAACGAATTTCTCACGGTTATTTTTAAATGAATTATGCAATTTATTTTGATTGGAAATTAGTGTAGATAGTCACAACGCATCCTAGTGCAAAGAAATGTGAGTGAAATAAATCCATAATTCATTCCGAAATAGCCGTGAGAACCTCGTTTCTTTATCAACTATCCGGGCTCATTGCACCTGCTGGTAAAGTGAGTGACAACTTTGAAATTGGTATTAAAACATGCGCTGGGTCTTACACTCAAAATGAATTTCATAATTTATTCAGAAATAACAGTCAGAACGTCGCTTCGTTGATTATCACTTTTGGCAAAAAGTGATAATCAAAACGGCTCACTGCACCTGCTAGGAGTGACTTTGAAATTGTATCAAAATATGCGCTGTGACTTTCGACATAATTTTCAATCAAAATAAATCTCATAATTCATTTACAAAATAGCCGTGAGAACGTCGTTTCGTTTATTATTAAAACGATAATCAACGAAACGGGGTCACTGGTGATAACTTTGAAAAGTATCAATTTGATTTCGTTTCGTTTCAGTGAATATAATAAGCCGTCGCTAATCAATATAAAGTCATTAATATAATTATTGTAGTCCGGAATTTAGTCCAATGAAACAAATGAATTTGCAGGATAACAACTGCCAATCACGACGAGACCTTTGATTGTACAATAAAGCACTCACGTGTACAAATTGATACTTTGCAGCTAAGAGTGAAATGATATACATAAAAAACCTTTAATGGGAACGTATGGGAATACCTTCTTTATCAGCGCAGGGTACAATATGACACTATAGAGCCTATTCAGGGAATGGTTAAAGGGCACATTGCATAAACATACTCGTTTAGGGTATAAGCAAAGCCATATCAAAATACTTGTTTCGGTTGATTTCTAAATTACTTGTTTTAGGTAGCAAAATCCAAAAATCCAACCCAAACACATGTTTAAGGCGGTTTTCTTGCCAAGTCAAATACGCGTTTAGAGTACATTTTGGGAGGTCATACACGAGCATGATATCAACCTCGAGAAACTTTGGCCCCCAGGGTTTTAAAATTTCTTGTCACATTATTGAGTGTTTTACTTAAAGGTCCATTTCATGATTGCAGCACCTTTAGTTTTATTCATGGTTCACTAGATATCCTTGAGAAAAGCTTATTCATATAATTTTCGATGATTCCGATCTTGCGGTTTTATGTTATGCTTGTTCCCAGGGTCCCATAGGCCTGTGCTGTAATTCTGTCCTTTTACGGACAGAAAATACAAAATTGTGAATTTCTTGCAGATACGACCGAATTTGCTCGTAAGATTAGGTACTAAGACTAACGGTTGAGATGATATAAAATTTACAACTTTTTAGGTAAGTCACGGAGACGAGATTGTGGATCACGAAATGCCCCTTTAAAGGGGGGAATTGTCTGGGCCCACCGCAAATATCGTAAGTAAAATTTCCTGTTCAGACCCTGTACGTTGCCTAAGTGCTGTTTTGGGAGCTGAAGTTTGTTCAACATGTTATTTTTAGGTTTGTATTTCGATATTATTTTACGTCAAATGAAAAAAATCTCTCGCTAAAGGTTGTCTAAAATGCCTCTCAAAACGCCATAATCAATTAAACATATTTTCCATAACATTATGAAATGTAATTCCACTGTAAGCTTGCAATATTATCATCAGATCATATAACAATATCGACCATTAGAAAGGGTAACTTTTGTTCTCTTATGGCACAATGACTTTCAAAGATTTTACAAAATACGAAATTAAGTGGAAAATAAGGTGAAAATACTACCAGACTGTTTGAAATCAGTTGCCATTCGTCAGAAGTCGCTTTCAATATAAATTAATATAGAGTGAAAGTGAAGTGAATGATAGCTATTTTAGGGAGGGCATGCGTGCTCTTAAAAATGTCGCCATTTAATATTGGATAGAGACCTCTCAAGTGAATATGTTTTTACGATTGTTATAGTATCTCATATTTGAAAATAAAAATATCAATTTCTGTATATAAATTTTCAGAAAAAAAATGCTAAACAGAGAAAGTACCTAAAGTCTGTATACAACTTGCAAGAAGGGTGGGATTCATCATTCTGCTCTATTGGGAAAGTCAGTGTGTTTCCATGCTTGAGAGGACGTGTGGTCTAGTGGAAAAATGCAGGAATCGTGATCATTAGACAGTTAAATTCGTGAGTTCGAGACCCACTGTGGTCAACGTGTTTGTGTCCCTGGGCAAGATACTTAATCTCTATTACCTCGTCGACCCAAGCGAAATCGGGGAGCTGCTATGGGGAATATTACAATCTTACAATATTACAATAAGCTTGTGCGCTTGTAAGGTCTCTGTGCAGCCACCTAAATGAAGCGAAATAATTTCTTGAAGGTCGAGTAATAATAATTGTCAACCTTGCTTTGAGCCTGTTTACGGGGGTTCAACGCTATATAAAAACTAGTTATTATTATTTATTTATTTAAACTTTGTTTGGGCAGGGTAGCCCCTTCAGTGACAAGAGCACTGATTTCCAAGGAGGCCCCTGCATATACACATTGTACATTATTATTATTACAGAACTTTTAAGAGGGAGCTGTTTTAAACACATCTATTTTTTCTCTGCTTCAAGCCTGTGTGCAACGATTCCACGTTTTTCAGAGTCGGTTGTTACCTTTACAACAAAAACTGAAACAGAGGTTCCCTAGGCTATGCCTCGTCCAACGGCATTGTCAATACACCGAAGAGTGCTTGCACTCATACGGGAAGGGTACAAACAAGTCAAACTCGCTGATTTTCTCGTGCTATTGCAGAGTTCGGTCTGTAAAATCCTCAGACATCATCGAGAGGTGAGTCATTTGAGGCCACGAACATCTCCAGGACGACCACGATTGACTACCAGACGAGATGATTGCCGACATCTAATCTGTGCCGTAAGCCCGGAAAACGGCAACGAGCCGTCTTCGTCGCTTGTGGAGAAGACACTATGGAATCAACGTTTCCCACCAAACTGTAAATCGGAAATTGCTTCAACACGGTTACCGAGTAAGACGAATGACCAAAATGTTCATTCCTAAGCGTTCATCACAAAGTTGCTCATTTTCGCTGGGCTAGGGAGCACAGAAGATTACAGCTCGGACACTGGTGATATGTTGTCTTTATGGATGAGAGCCGCTACATCCTTGACCGCCAAGATGGAAGTCAAAGGGTTCGTCGATTGTGTGGCGTGAACCTCCAAGATGACTGCATTCAGGAATCGACTGAAGGTGGTGGCGGCTCAGTGATGGTACTGGGCCGGTATTCATTATGGAGGAAACACGTCACTGGCGGTGCCAGATGGAAACATGAACGCCGCCGTCTAGCTGGACATACAAGAAGGGTTAATGCAAACAATTTTCGGCTGCAAGACAAAAACGCTACGCTGTACAGGGCCGCTGTAGTGAGACAGTTACGACCTTTAGAAAACCGGGCTTATGCTTATGCAGATGCGGTGATGCAGTGAGCGCGCTGTTCATGAATGTGACCGATATCGATCGATACGAGTGAACTTTGAATTCATGCGGTCACATTTCCGAACACAGCTGGGCATGGGCGCGCTCACTGAATCACCGCATCTGCATAAGCATAAGCCCGGTTTTCTAAAGGTCGTAATATCTTGAGGCAGAGGGGGTGAAGCCGCGAGCCGTTGCCCAGTGAAAAAAAAAAAAAAAAAAAAAAAAAAAAAAAAAAAAAAAAAAAAAAAAAAAAAAAAAAAAAAAAAAAAAAAAAAAAAAAAAAAAAAAAAAAAAAAAAAAAAAAAAAAAGACTTTGGCTACTCTGCCAGGGAACTGCAAAGGCCCAAATCGAATTCACGAATTTTTGGTACTTTTCACTTTCAATAGACGACATTGTAAAAAGAAGAGATAAATACGATTTGAAAAGTGTTTAAGTTGTTCTTACACACACAATGATGTTCTTGCTACAACAAGCATACAAATCAATTAAGAACACCGCCCGTAGAGTTACTGTGCAGCCGTGTATGACGGGTGATAAATAGCTGCTGTCAATCAGTTGCGATACAATAAATAGAAAAGAAAGAGAGTGAGCACCTTTCTTTAGTTAACTTTCATGTATCACAGTATCATCTCACATGATGTTGATCGTTTCTATTGTTACGTGTATGTATTGTTATACGCATGAGTCTGCCTTTATTCCGTGAAGGTGTTTATTGAATTAAAATCCCAACATCGCCAACAAATCCCTCGCTAGACTTAGTGGTTAAGAATGCTTCCTAATCTCTCCTCGGAGAAATTAATTTGATCTTGAATTTTGTTCAAGTGAAATTGATAGAGTCCAAAATTAACGCAAAAAGTATGGTTTAAATGCTCCCTAACTTTTGAGCGCTTTTTATTTTTTTCGGCAAGTTTTTTTTTCGCGCGTCTGCCCTCGAATTGGGCTGATGATTTTTGGCAACCCTGCATTCTGTATGCATAAGCACGACGTGATTACGCTGGACCGGCTGGGTTATTAGCATATTTTATGAATATTGCATAGGTACCTATGGTGCAAGTGTTCAGATTGTCTTGAAATTTGGCTCGAATGTTCAGAAGGGTCGAATGCAACAACCTGAGCAGATACTTTCGTGAATGAAGATACCAGGGCCCCACCTGCATGCCCTGTAGGAAATCACGTTCAAAAGTAAAAATTTTGGAGGCTGCAGGTACCTGTATGGATTTTTCACAAAAGTATATTTTGGTATTAATAGAAAGTTAACAAATGTAATTTACATTCTATAAAGATACTATATCCAAAACAGGCTTCTGTTGGGAGTAATGACTTCACAAAGTCGAGTTACGTGCATTTTCCCTATACCAATTTTTTGTGCTGTAGAGCGTACATTTTCAACATTCCCGTTTCTATGGAGGATGTCCGTCAACTTGTTGCAATGCTTAATGGTATGTCCATAACGTCCTTTAATGCCATCTTTTGTCACTTTTCAAAAGTGGACCAAAAATTGCAGAGCGGACCCCTAGAACTAACAAGAAAAATAACGCTAAATCTTTTTTTTTTTTTTTTCGGTGATCGTCAGATTGGTAGTCATTTTCCGAAATGGAAGCTAAGGATATTATACCAAAGTCACAATGAAATAAGTTTAAACAAACATCAATCACGTTTCATCAAAATCACGCCAGAGCAAAGTTCATTTCAGTGCATTTAAAGTGAAATGAAATATCGTACCTAATTCAATCTGATTTTACGATGGTATTATGACTCATCACGAAGAGACAGCTAATTTTAATTAGGTTATTAACTTAAACGTCTCAATATTGTTAGATCCCGCTGACCCTCTTCTGACAGCTTATACAGGGTGAGTAAATAACTGGATTCTGAATGTGTCCGCCATTTTGCCTTAAGGTAACATATAGCCCAGCATATCTGGTGTCAACGGAAGGGTTATTTTATGAGCTTTGATTTGCTACAATGACCATTCAAATCAGTTAAAGGGCATTTCGCATCAACAACTCGTCACCCCCATTTACCTAAAAAAGTTGATATTTTGACCTTTGACCTATGTGTGTGACCCTTTCACCTCAGATTTGGCCTGTGCTTAGGTCAGTGGTCCTTTTGACCATGTTTGGTAGTCATAGGGCATTTCTACGCAAATTGACCTCATGATGACCTTTGGACCTTTTCAGTCACTCTGAAACCCTGTTAACAAATGTTAGACTGTCCTACTCTACCTTCATGCCAAATTTCAGCCTCATATATCAAAGATGACACCGAAATGCATAGCCGGATAGATAGATCTCATTTTTAGTAGTACAGATGCGTACCTAATCTTATGTGAAATACTTTATGTATGCAAATAAAAACAATACTCAAACATTCTCCTTCTGGTATTCTGGTATGTTTCAATCACATCTTTCCTATCAAGTTATTTTTCAAATGATTTGTATGAGTGATAAGGCCGTAGTGTATATGTAAATTGTGATTTTGTTGGTATGAACATCGTCAGATTTCCTCTGAACCAACTATATAGCCCAATTTCCTATTGGACATGGATTTGTTTCGCTGAAAGCCGTTCGTTCTGATGTAAATCCACGGACAGAGCCCAACGATACTACTTAATTCAAAGGACTGTAGCTCGGCCCATGCCTAACCGACGTGATTGATCTTTGCAGCAAATTAAAGCCAATAAAATTAACTTTCCACTGAAACCACATATTTTGAGATACATGTTACTTAAAGACACAAAATGACGAACAAATTCAGTATTTTTTAATCACCCTGTATATGCAGGCTTGTTGGCTCGCACTTCATAACAAAAACGCACTTTGTAACAAAATTGTTACGAACTGCGTTAATCTCTCTTGTGACAGAAGAAAAAAGGGACAACTTCGACGCACTTCATAACAAAATTAAAAAGTGATGAAATTTTCAAAGATTTTCCATTTAAGAACGTTACTCCCCACGAAGTTGTTACGAACTGCGTTAAGCTTTTTGACAAAACAAAAAGGGACAGCTTCGACGAACTTTGTAACAAAATCTATTTTCCGAAATCTTCAAAGATGTCCATTAAAGAACACTAACTCGCACCGCATCAACTCGCCCAATACCAACTCGTACCATAGCAAATCCCTCCATACTAATTCGTTCCAGTATTGACTCATCCAATATCAACTCGCTTCATACCATCCCCTTCCACTAGCAACTCGCCCCAATATTAACTCACTCCATATCGAATCGACCCATAATCAACTCGACCCAATTATTAATTTGCTCATATCAACTCTTCCAATATCAACTAGCCCGATACCAATTATGCTAACTATTACTTCGCCCATTAGAAAATGGCCTCGTATGAAATCGTCCCATGCTCATTTCACATGCCCTATTATTAACTCGCCCAGATGAAATCGACACGATTTAACTCTCCCCATTTCAATCGACCCATATAAAATTGCCGATACCAACTCGTCCAATTATTAACACGCCCATATCTAATCGCCTCTTACCAATTCGCTTTATCAATAACGTTCTCATAATCAACTCATCCATTATTATTTCCCACATGGCAACTCACCCCAGACCATTTGGCCCCAATATCACTTCGCCACCTTTCAGCCCACTATATAATTTCAACTATTTACCTTAATTCAGCCCACTTAACTTATAAATACTTTAAATATTTACCCATGACCATATACTTCATTAACACGCTTTGTAACAAAAATGTTACAAAGTGCATTAACACTTAAGGGGGGGGCTCCATAGTACCCAAGATTTGTTTTTCGGCGATTTCTCACTCGTGAAAAATATTTTCGAACTCTAATTTTTTGTAATTGTGTAACTTATCGATGCGCTTCTTTCTATAAAAAAAATACTAAAATTTCTCCCGTTAATGAGATCATTAGCTTGGGTCCCTAGGACCCCCCCTTAGGCACCAACGAGAGTGCGATTTTAAAAATAAAAATTAGCAAACTCTGTTGCCAGAAATATTTTTCTGCTTATGCATGTTCATATGCATGAAACAAAATTAATTACATAATCAGAAAAAATAATTAACCCTTTATGTGCTGAAAAGAAGCGATTCCATCATCGAGCGACTGCGCGCCATTGCTGTACAAACCTATGGCAAATACGACAGCCCCCACAAAAAAATACAAGAATGTACAAAATGGCAATGTTTGTGTTAAATATATGTAAATTGGTCCTTCTAGAGCAGATATAAACATCAAAATGATTTGCAATGTGTATGCTGTGGAAGCAGGGTCGCGGAAACAACATGTTACTTTTTGATCGATTTTGACGCATTTCGAAAACAATGATTTGCCCCTAATTTCCAGACGATAAACCGGAACTCTTTATATTGCACCTTTGGCCTTGTCTTATGCCCCCTCAAGGGTGGTATGAGTTTCATTTGAAAATTCCATCGGGAAAGCGGTTTACTTAGGGCCCCCCCCCCCTTAGCCACCAACGTGAGTGAAAACACCTTAGGCACTTAAGTGTTAATTTCTTTTTAAAGGGGCAACTTGCAGGGTTAAAATACGCGAACCGAAAGAAGAAAAATGGCTCCTAGCAGACCCCCTCATGCAGTTAAGTGTTAACTCAGCCAACTTGTCAACTTAGAAATACTTCAAATATCCTCCCATGGCGATATACCTCAACAACCCACTTTGTAACAAAATTGTTACAAAGTGCGTTAAGTTACTGCTGCTCTATATGGCAGTAAAATATAACTTTACAATTATGTTAAGTTATATTACTACTGAGTAACATTATGTAGAAGTATATCTCTTACATACCTAAAGGAAAATGATTAGAAACCTGACGATCACCCCAAAAAGGGAGGTAGCGGTATTTATGGTGTTAGATCTAGGAGTACTTTCCCTGTAAACACAAGGCAGGGGTCCGCTCCGTGATTTTTGAAAAGTGGCAAAATGGCATTTAGGGTTTTAAGGGATATGGTGGTAAGGGTTAACTTCAACACACTAACAAATTTAACGCACTTTGTAACGATTTTGTTACAAAGTGGGTTGAAGTTGTCCATTTAAAAGAAATCAACGCACTTTGTAACGATTTTGTTACAAAGTGTAACAA